>VZTE01005891.1:748264-790926 GCA_013397775.1 Eulacestoma nigropectus | reverse complement strand
CTTCCCCCGGCCCGGGCGCTCCTGCCGCCGCCGCCCGCCGTGTCCCCACCCCGCTGGGGCGGCCGGGACCGCCGGTTTCGGCCTCCCTGTCCCAGCTGCTCCAGGAGGGGAACGTGCTTGTGCTCCAAAAGGTTAGTGTTTGATACCGGTTGTCACTCGCTGATAGCCTTAAGCTGACAAGTGAGTGACACTTGTAGGCTTTCTAAGGGACTTCAGGTTAGTCGTTGGTTTGAGAAGTTAGGTTTTTGCACTCTTCTGATTTGGATCAACAGCATGTTAAATGCTGACTTAGGGGAAACTTTGAGTTTGCCAGAAAAACAACAATCTGCTCATATTACTCTTGAAGACTCTAAAATGTTTCTGAGTTTATAAACTTAGAGCAAACTATAAGTTCGGACAGATGTGTAGGTTATCATCAGAGCTGAGCGTACGGCTACATTGAAGTCCATGCCTTTAACTTTCTCTCTGTATCTGCAAGTGAGCCCTTGTGTCCCTGTCGATAGTTTTAACCAGAGGAACAGTAAAAAAGTAGGGCCTAGTGTTTCAGTAAGGAATCAGACAGATGAGGATATTGGTATAGGGAATATCTGAAGTGCTGGGGAGGAGGTGGAACAAGTACACCACACAATAGGAGCGTATTTGTTCATCTTATCACATGTGGCATCCTTGGGTAGCGTTTTGTCTACTTTTTATTCATTCCTGATTCTTCTGCTGGGATTCCCTTTCTCATTCTCAAAAGGCAGCAATAAAACCCTCAAACAAACGAGACGACCCTGGTGACAAAAAGGGCAGATGTGCATATGGTTTGAAGTCATCTGAACATTTTTCTAGCATTAGCGTTTCTTGGCAGAGGAAATTTGGGTATTTTGCCTAGGGTGTGTAACACTTTCCAAATCTTTTTTCGAACCACAGAGAAACAGCATGACGAAAATGTGACCCAGTGTTTTGTTGCAGTCTGCTCTTTGCTGCTATTGGAAGAAAAAGGCGTTGAATTTGGAAATGCCTGAGGAAGGTGGTGAAGATCCAACCTAGGAAATGTCACTTGCCTGGGTGGGACCAAGGCAGATTTGACAGATGTGAAAAGTTTTCTTTGAGCCCTAACTTGGGATGTTTTTTTCCAAAGACAAGTGGTTTCCTCCTCAGCTAGTTGTTTGCACGCAGTTCCCTCTTGGCAGTTACCTGCTGCCTTGCTTTGACTTGCTGTGTCCAGCCATTGCTTAAAGAAGTGATTCACCTTAACAACTGGTACCTTTTTATCCAGGGGAACCTCGTTTCCATAATAACTTCAAAATAGTGATGTCAGTGCAACAAATAGCAAAAGTGTTGTTAGAACAAGCTTGGATCAGTAAACTAAAGTTTCTGTAAGAAAACCCCGAGTACCTGTTTCAGATGGTAATCTAGAAAGGTGTGTATGTTTAAAATTTTCTATATCTTTTTGAGGGGGTGTCCGTAACTCTCACAGGTACAGGCATTTTATTGTCAGGGTGCTTTCCTGGGGAGAGCTTGGAGTGGCAAAGTGGGGCTGGGAAGGACAGGACAGGGAGGCAGAGATAGCTATTCCTCTGATCCTGTCTTCCTTGGCCCCAGTTTCTATGTCAGAGTTCCCACTCTCTGTGCAGCAGCGATGCAGATCTCACTTGGAAGATTTAAAAGGGAGAGATGCCTGCTGGCTTGTCCTTTAGCTCTGTGGATGAGTAAATGGCTCTGATCTCAGTGCAGCCTTTCTGCCTCTGAATGTTCCAAGAAAAGCTTGCTTTCTTATCCTTGTTGTGAAGAAGTGCTCGGGATTTTAATCCAAGTAAACTAAACTAGTTTCACTTTAATTTTTCTTTACCCTCACTTAAGAGTTGCGTGCTCTTCGCATATGTGCTTTTAAGAGTGACGCATGTGTTGTTTCGCACCCTACTGGAGTTCATCTGATTTTTATAGATGGGATTCAAGACAGTTTTTTGGGGAAAGAGTTTGAGCTTTCAAATGTAGGTTCAGTGCAAAAACTTTGAGTTGCAAACTGAAAAGATAGTACCATTCTCTATTCAAGAGAATGTCCCCCACCTCAATGCCAAGTAGGGAAGTTGACCTGAAATTCTGGTCTTGAAGCTCAGGGAAGGGAAATACAGAGTTGGGACTATAAACAGGGTGTGCAGTCAGCGATTGCTTCGCTAACTAAAATCAGCAGAGAGGAAAGTGCAGAAATAAAAGGGAACTTAAGTTGAACTTAAAAACATTTTTCCAAGTACTAATTGCATAAACAGTATAACTGCTAATATGTAGTTTCAGTGTTCAGTGGTTTAAACTATTAATAGTTTCCGTAGAAATTACTGCTTGGACTTATTTACAGGGCTTAATCTTAATTAATTGAAGGGAAGAAAAAAAGCCCTGCATGACTGAAGTTCTTGATTAAAACAGCTTTTTAAAAACACGAACCTTATCAGTGGATTGATAAAAGATAAACTAATATTAATTGTGACACCAGGTTATTATCAGTGGAAATGTGATCACCAAAAGTCATCCTACTGATAAGAAAAATAGTTCATATAATTAAAAGCTTCTCAAGGAATTTATTTGGCATCTTCCTCCTGCATTTTTTCTGCTACTGTACATATCTCATTGAAATTTGGTAGGGGAAACCTAAATGCTAAGTGTTATGTAGTAGCTTTAAAGTCTTTGTAGTTAAATTTGGAACATGTGATGTGTAGAAAATTGTCTCTGAAGAAGGTGGTAATGTGGAGTAAGTTCAGGAGACCGTAAAGGTGACTCCTGTTCTTCGTAAAAGTGATTGAAATTTCATACGTATTTTTTATTTCCCCAATTGTTAGTTACTCAGTATCCTCATTTGTACCAAGTTTCTTTACCATTAATTGTGAAATGTTGATTTAGGATCATGCATCTCTTAATTTTGATTCATATTTTGAGGGCTCTTGCTTTTTATGAGTAAAGTGTAGTGGGAGACTGAGCACTTCCTGCTCAAAGCTGTGTGGGCTCCAGGTTCTAAATCATCCAGAGGTGGGTAGAGAAGTGACCAGGTAGGAAGGATTGATGGTAGGCAAAAATGGAGTTACATCTAGCAGTTAAACCCTCTCCCCAAGCATGCCCCTAGAATAGTTATTAAGTTAGTTTCAGAATGAGGAATCACTTGCTTTATGGTTGCCCTTGTGCTGACTGAGACAAAGGTTGTGGGACAGGGATACCCACAGGGTGCCATTGCTGTGCGTGTACAGGGCGGCAGAGCTAAGGTTGCAGGGTGTCTGCACACCCCACGTTTCCTCGCATCCCCGTGCTTGGTTTCACAATCCAAGTGACTCTCGTGCGGGTTTTGAACCAATTTTCTTCACCACTGAGGAAACTGAGCCCTATCTGCAAGGGTAGTACGGCTGCCCTCCATGACACAAGTCGTCACTAGCATTATTATTTTGGCCCAAGGCCTGCTCTGGAGAGAGGAGTCCTGGATTTGTGTTAGGAGAGTGAGAGGGGTGGTCTGAGAGGTGTGGGGAGACAGCACAGCCTGCCCCAAGAGCAGCAGGGGTGAGGTGCTAGGGCCAGAAAGTCTGGACTCTTCCTTCTCCTCCTCCTCCTCCTGCTGTGGCAGCTGAGTCCACTGCAAAGCCAGGAGAGGATCCTCTCTGCAGGCTCTTAGAAGCCTCGGCCCCGGTACTGGCTGGTGGTGTTGACCAGCTACATGGAGGAAGCAGGGGAAAGAAACAGCAGCTTCTCCAAAGGTGCTCTCCTGTGGGTGGTAATTCAGGGTTGCTGTTGTTTTTGCCAGGAGTAGACTATGAACACTGTTTCACTGAAAGTGGAAAAGTTTACCTCTTCTTGGAGAAAAAAGAGAGATGTGGGGTTTTTGGTTTGTGTTCATAATGCCAGTTTTGCTGTATAACACTCAGTGAGAGGTAGGGATGATTAGCAGTTTATATTTGAGCTATTATGACAGCTGAAGTGTATTTTACAGCATTCTACTAAAGGCTGTATTATAGTGGCATATCCTTAGCTGTGACAACGCTGCTCTGGGCCAGTATTGCCAAGTGCCTGATACATCACAAAACGATGGCAAAGCTGTGACATACATAAGAATGAAGAGTGGGGTGAGTCTGTAACACTCCCGTACTCTGAAATAACTTCTACTTTATCAGTTGGTGATGAACTTTTTATGATCCAAGGTGTGTCATACTGATTTTAAATATTAAAGATGCATCAACTCTTTTATTACAGTGCCTTCCTCCTTACTTTCAGGAATTGCCAGGTAACTGCAGAGGAAACTCTTAAGATTTAATGAAATGCCATGAGCCTCTGTGCTTCCTCAAGATACCATGTCACGGATTGAAACGGAGGAATCCGAAAGCTATGATAATATGTATCAATATGACATGTCTTGTCAGTGCACTGTCTGATGCCGTGGCAGGGTTACCTCATTACACATTACACCACTTGGTCTTTCAAAATCATCAGTTTTTGTGGGATTGCATACCTTGGTGCTGTTGATATGCACGTTTGGAATTAAGGCAGCATTACCATGTTGAATCAATAGTTTATCCTGGCAACTTAAAGGTACTGAATGAATCACAGTAGAAGGCATGCTAGTAGGCAGAACATTGCCCCTCCCTCAGGAAAAAACCCCAAGTGTCTACATCCAGAAGTAAATCTTCAGAACAAATCCAATAAAATGCTTGCCCTGCATCTCTCATTCTGCTTCTAAACCAACAGCTGTGTTTAGATAAATATGTTTGGTATTGGTTAACCTGTGTTTGGTTTTCCATTCAAGACATTCAGAAAATTTTGCAAAATACCAGCTATAGTTTAAAGAGAAAACTCTCCTTTCTTGGGAATGTTCACCAACAGCAGACAGCATCCCAGAGAAACTTGCACATGTACTTTTTTTTTTTTAATACTCTCTTGCAGCATTATGAAAAAGTCAGATTGTTTCCTCCTGCCCTAACCAGCCAGTCTTGTCACCTGAGGATTTCTGGGCTTGGGCAGAGGTGCATCTCCCAAGGGGCAGAGAAGTAGCAGTACCTTGTTTTCAGTCTGATGCTCCTCATGTTCCTCTCCTGTTCTCGTTCTCTGGATTTTTGTGGAGGAGGCTGCATCCATGTTTACCTAAGTTGTTCCTTCTCCTTCCCAATGCTGGCCAAGGCCCTGGAAAAGGGCTTGTTGCTGTCACGGTGGTGTGGAAGAAATAGAGAAGTGTTAGGGTGCAATTGCGCTGTGCTGTGACTTGGCTTTTTGGTGTAGTGAGATCAGCTCTGGTGGGTGCCAGCTGCCAGCACTGTTCACAGAGGCACTGTAGGTCTCAAGTAGTACTTGCATGTGACTGCACAAGAAGCGTTTTCCTGTGCAAATATCAAGGTACAGATTGCCAAGTATTGCCTTATCACCACACTCATCTCTAGTGTCATCCCCTCCCAACTTCTGTAGCCTTTTGAAGAAAATGCAGCAAAATTATTTTCCAGCTGATGTGGATAATAACATTTATTAGTGCTTCCCTGTCTGCTTTTCCTGTAATTATAATGCACTCTTATTCCAGGAACTACGATTGTGAACTAGTACTTCAGGAGGTGACTTTGATTTCAGAAAGAGAAGGACAGGAAAGGTGTCAGACATGTATTGTTGATCTGCATGTAGGTTCAGGCTCCTTTTCCTTTTATTTCAGTCAGAAAACATCTTTACACTTAAGAGGAGCAGATTATTGCCATAATTTGCATCACAGATTTTTTTTTTTTTTTAAAGCAAAAGCTGGAACAGTTAGATCGAACTCAAAACTTCTTTCAAAATAAACAAACAAGAAAACCTTTGCTCCTTCAATATCAGGTTTCAATTGAAATAAATGTTAACAGCAAAGTTCAGTAATACTTTGGCAAGAGGATGTTGGTCTAGTTCTGACTTAAAAGGCAGGAAAATGCTGTAGCAGATGACCAGTTTTTGTGACAGTAATTTGTCAAGTCTGTGGTGGTGGTGATGCTTTCTCTACCCAGAATTATGAAATTCCAGAAGAAAAGATTTACTCAGGTCTTCTAGCTCAGTTTCACAGCAGAATGGGATATATTAAAACCCCTTTTAATTTTTGACAATCCAGTGGGTTTCTTGTAGGTCACACTTCCTGCAAAGTTCATCTTTAAATTTGCAAATGTAATTAGTGAGTAGGTTTCTTGATACATTCACAGAAACGCTGATTTCACATAGTTGAGTGTGGTCAGACTTGTGCTTTCTCATTGTATCTTTATCTTACTGCCTTTATCAGGTACTCTTTAATGAGTGAAGGATCAAAAGGTGGGACGGTGGCCAAGAAGCAATGGAGAATAAAAGTTTAGAAGGTTCCCCATCAGACCTAAAGTTAGTGGCTCACCCGAGAGCAAAGAGTAAAGTGTGGAAGTACTTTGGGTTTGATACCAATGCGGAAGGATGCATATTACAGTGGAAGAAGATCTACTGCCGTATTTGCATGGCACAGATTGCCTATTCGGGAAACACGTCCAACCTTTCCTACCACCTTGAGAAAAATCACCCCGATGAATTCTGTGAGTTTGTGAAAAGTAACACTGAGCAAATGAGGGAAGCCTTTGCCACAGCATTTTCAAAAATCAAGCCGGAGTCATCGCAGCAGGTTGTTCAAGATAGCCTCATCATGAAGACCTACCAGAACTACGAAAACAAAAAACATCAGGAACTGACATCTGCAGTCATCAGCTTAATTTGTGAGGGCATGTATCCAGCCTCCATCGTTGATGAACCTACCTTCAAGGCCCTCTTGAGAACAGCAGACCCCAGGTATGAACTTCCGAGCCGGAAGTACTTCTGTACAAAAGCTATTCCTGAAAAGTACAGTGCTATTAGAGAAATTGTGCTGAAAGAGCTCACTGAGGTTCTGTGGTGTGGCATATCCACGGACATGTGGAGGAGCGAAAACCAGAACAGGTCGTATGTAACCGTGGCAGTACACTTTCTCAGCAGCAGTCCTGCCAACTGCCTGGCTGTGAACTCGCGGTGTTTGAAAACATTCGAAGTACCAGAGGATAACACTGCAGAGACCATTACACGAGTTCTTTATGAAACATTCATTGAGTGGGGGATCAATACAAAAGTATTTGGTGCTACAACAGATTACAGTAAAGACATTGTGAAAGCTTGCTCTCTCCTAGATATTCCCGTACAGATGCCTTGTTTGGGGCACACTTTTAATGCAGGAATACAACAAGCTTTTCAGCTCCCCAAACTCTGCAACCTTCTTGCCAGGTGCCGAAAGCTAGTGGAGTATTTTCAGCAGTCTACGGTCGCAATGTACATGCTGAGTGAAAAGCAGAAGCAGCAGAATATTCTCCACTGCATGCTGGTAAGCGACCGTGTTTCCTGGTGGGGAAGCACGCTCGCTATGCTGCAGCGTCTCAAGGAGCAGCAGTTTGTCATTGCGGCTGTTCTCGTGGAGGACAGCAACAACCACCACCTCATGCTGGAATCCAGTGAGTGGAATACAATCGAAGGGCTGGTGGAGCTGCTCCAGCCTTTCAAGCAGGTTGCAGAGATGATGTCTGCTTCAAAGTACCCGACGATAAGTATGGTGAAGCCACTTCTCCACATGCTTCTGAATACTACTCTGAACATCAAAGAGAATGATTTGAAAGAAATCAGCATGGCAAAGGAGGTGATTGCTAAAGAGTTGTCAACCACCTACCAGCACACACCTGAGATAGACATGTTTCTCAATGTTGCAACTTTCTTGGATCCCCGCTACAAGAAACTGCCTTTTCTTTCAGCCTTTGAGAGGCAGCAGGTGGAAAACAGAGTGGTGGAAGAAGCAAAAAGCCTGCTGGAGAAAGTAAAAGAAAATAGCTTTAGAACTGAGGAGAAGTTCTTCGCTGTTTCAGAAGAGCCCCCTATGAAAAAAATCATCATCTCCTCTACTCCTCCTCCTACCAGTGTCATCAACAACATGCTCGCAGAGATCTTTTGCCAGACGGGAGGTGTGGAAGACCAGGAGGAATGGCATGCTCAAATCGTTGAGGAGTTGAGCAACTTTAAGTCACAAAAGGTCCTCGGTTTGAATGAAGACCCACTGAAGTGGTGGTCTGACAGACTAGCGCTGTTTCCAGTTTTACCAAAGGTTCTTCAAAAATACTGGTGTATTCTGGCCACAAGGGTCTTTCCTGAACGCCTTTTTGGTTCTTCTGCTAACGTTGTGAGTGCAAAGAGAAACCGGTTAGCCCCGGCTCACGTGGATGAGCAGATCTTTTTGTATGAAAACAGTCGCAATGGGTCTGAGGCAGAACCGGAGGACGAAGATGAAGGAGAGTGGGGTTTGGAACAGGAACAGATTTTTAATTTAAATGACTCGGTAAACATAAACAATAATTTCTTTAATATTCGAGACAGTGGGTTTGTTTAACAGGACTGCTGCGGTACATTTAATAACAAAGAGAAAACGTATTTGTCTTAAGTTACCAAAAATTCTTCTGGTTTATGCTATGAGTGCTGTAAATATTGAACAGTTGTAACAAACTTGATTTAGCTTCCACTGTCTGTGTTTTTCCCACTGTCTTAAAACATGAATCACTTGTGATTAAACGGCACTGAAATGAATGAGGAAATAAATTCTACAAAGACCGTGATTTCTGACTGTGGCCCAGATTTCAGAAAGCACTTATCCATGTGCATCCTATCCACTTGTTTCAGTGGGAGACAAACACATGCTTATGTGCTTTCTATCATAAAATTATTTTCCTGAGTTAGGACCTTGAGGAAGTTTTTAAAATGTATGCCTCCATTTGTAAATCCTGTGTGACTCAGGATGCTAGCTTTAAATTTTGGATTTTAAAACATTTTTAAAATCCATAAATCTAAGCAGTGAATATTTTTAGAATATATTGTTGCTATGGAATGAAAAAAGATCTTGAGCCTGATTTTCACTACCTCATGTCTTAGGTCTGCTCTATGCTAGAAAAGTTCAGCTGGTATAATTCTGTTGGTTAGGGGACTGATGTGTTATTATTTTAACTGATACTGTGCTGGCATAGGCTGTAGTTTGGATGCATTTATACCGAGATAATTTATTTTCCTTTCCAGTGCGGTGTAAATGGTATAAACACTTTTAAACTGGTATTGCTGTGTCCACATTAGTCCACTTTTACCATTTAACCGCAGCTAAATGGCAAAATTGGTTTTTTGTTTGTTTTGTTTTGTGCCTGAGCAAGCCCTGATTGTAGTCTCTTGTGCTTTTGCAAAGTGGTAACCAAGTGTGGAGTCGAGGCAATGTGTTACCTTCGCCTTGTGCCGATGCTGTGGCTGATGCCACATGGACTGTAGCAGGCAAGGCATCAGCCCTTTGGTAAGGGAGGGAGGGAGAGAAGGCAGGAGAGGGCAGGGAGACGTCTGCAGGCCACGGGTTTAACGGTTTGTCTGTGTTATAAAATCCTTAACCACTTCATTTAATGGGGACTTTGCCCAGGGTAGCTAGAAAAATTTTTTGGCAAGAAAAGCAAAATAAAAAGCTTTAATATTATGTAAATATATTTAAAAGAAGGGGACCCCTGCATTTCCTCACATGTATTTAGTGAGTGTTTAAAATTGTTTTTTATTACATTAGCACTTAAAAACTTTTTTCTTCTGTCTCTTTTTTGATTCAGTTTGTAGAGTGGACTTTAGTCCTGTGCACTCTAATGTTTGAGTGCTGTTTCTGATTAGTTGTGTATTGTAACTGAACCCTTTGTGTCTCTAAGCATAAGTGTTTTAAGCCCTTTAGAGAACTTGACAAACAAGAAAAAAGAGAGGAAGCCAACCTGAAACCCCCCCCCTTCTCTTATGAAATACTTCAGGTCATAAACATGATTAGAGTTCACACCAGACACAAAGCAGGATGCACCAGCTTTTTTCTCTGAGGTGCAGTGGAGGACTCTTGGCATTTTCCAGTTACAATCAAGGTTTGCTTGGGGTTTTATTTCTGTTACTGGTGTCTCCCCCTTCCCCCCCCAGTGTTAGTCTACAACTATGTTAAGCAATATCTGTCTGTTACTGTTCTGGAGGAAGAAAGTTAGGGTTTTTTCATCATGGTGGCACCCATGGACACTGGGTTGTAAAAAGGGCACAGACAGCAGGAACATACAAAAATGAGAATGGCAATGGAATTGAATCTATTGCCAAATTATTTGTTTATGGCTTGTTTTAATGGTTTTTGGAAGTTTGAGGCCTCTGTGTTCTTTGTAGGTGGTGGGAACGGGTGGGTGAGTTAGGAGGAAGGATGGAGGTTATGCTGAAGGAACAGTGAAGCAAGTAATCAAAACTACATAAAGAAAAATATTTAAGCCTGGGAAAAATGGAGTTAGCAGGTGGTGTGGCCTGTGTTTGGCTGTTAGTAAGCCTGGGGTTTCACTTTCCAGCCCCCTGAAAACTGATTTGCACTCATAGAAAGTACATGCACTGTGCATCCTGCTGAATGTTGCTCCTCTCCATGTCCACTGAAGAGGTGTATGTGATTGCCCAAGGTGCAAAACACAGGCTTGGCCTAAAATCTTGCAGGTGTGTAGGCTACCTGTGAGGGCAACAAAATCAAATTACGGAAGGGAGTGAGATACCTGAGTTCCTGTGACATCCCAGCAGTCTGCCAGGAAGACCTCTTGGTTTTTATGGCCATCACTTGCAGCAGCTGTTACCACCGCTGCAAGCCCTCACTGCAGGAGCTGCAGAAATGCTGGTGCGAAGTGTGTGGATCTTGTCTTATGTGAGCATAATGTAAAGCCATGCCCTCACAACCAAGGCAGAGCCCAGAGCACCGCTCCCCTGGTCCGCACGTGGCCTTCCCTCGTTGGCAGCATTGTATCCATCTTCATTCTCCTAGGGCTGAACATAAATGGTGACGCTTACAAGCAGTTTTACCAAGATCAGTGCAATGCACTACTCTCTTCTTTCCAGCTTCTTTTTATTTTTTGGTATCCAAAATAAAATTGTAGTCGGTTCAATTGATGTGTCTCAGCATTCTTTTAAAAAAAGGAGAAGAAAAAGAAAAAAAGAGCAAAACCATTGTTGGTCTTACCCATTGTCTGTGAGATTTTTATTTAATGTTCTAAGCCTGGAATATTGTTAAATAAACCAGAAAAATAAGTTAGTTACTAGATTATTTGTCTGATGTGTGGTCATATCTGCAGCACTTTATGACTTTGAACTCTTCCGCAACAGGGGGAGGTTGTATTCTAAGGATTTAAAGCTATGCATTTATTTTCCTTTTGATCCTGTAAGTTATTTTTTAAAAATGCTGTACAAATCTTTTGGATTAAAAAAAAATGAGGATGAAAAATGTTGAAAGTTTAGATGGTTTCTCTCGCTTAAATACGTGTGGTGTTTTTCATTTATTGACAAGATTTTCTGTTGTTTATTTGGGTGGAGAAGGAAGATTGCAGAGCTGTTATAAATATTGCTAGGACTTGAGTTAACCGTGGTATTACTGCCAAGGGTGGGCCCAGAACACATTTCATAATCATGCTACTAAGTCAACTTCATGTTTGTATTTCTTGACAGCTACTTTGAATCCACAGCCTAACCTTTCCTTTTCTCTTCAGTACAGCTGAGACATCTTTTTGAAGGGGCAGTAGAGGAACGAACTTCAGCTTTTGAGTGCTTTCATGCTGAAAAAGTGAATTTTTGAACAGGTTCTCAAAGTACGTACTCTGTGTCAAAAGAAGAATTGCCCTTTGTCACCAACTAGGTGTTGCCAATTCAGGGTTAAAATTCAGTGGTCTAGGTGAGGTTTCTTGGGGTAACAATATAACTAACGGGAGTTTTGTATTTCTGACCAACCCTTGCACACATTTCACCTCCCTCTGCCATCAGAGATTATGTGAAGACAAAGAGAAAAGCCTGAACCATACTGAAGTTGAAAAGGTGCATTTTTCCAGCAAACAATGTCTGAAATGCTTTGGCTTAAATGAGGGCAATAAAGTTTTGTATTATTTATGGAAAGGGTGTATTGTTTAAAGTTTCTATTGCAGCAATTTGTTAGATTAATTTCAAGCATTTTCTTTAACCAATGTCATGGTGTCCAGTTAGCTTTACAGGAGTTTTTGTAAACAGGCAGGAATATTAAAAGTAAAAGAAACACAACTTGATTATATGTAATATTTTATAGGACTTCTGAAAACTTAAAAGTGATATGTAGTTCTTGATTTTTGTCCTTTTTGTGTGATAGCTTAAAAAGAAGGGGCTGCCTGAGGACATCATTTCTGAAGGAAGGGAAGTGCATGGGTATGAACACAGTAGTGGATTTTACATATTTTGTGACAACTGGGTAAAGGAAACTTTATGCTGGAAAAATTACATTTTAGTCTCTGCACACCATACTGCTTTTGGTAGCCTCCGTTTCTGAGTGTCCTGAAGATCTGGTGATCCTGGTTCTGGTGGTGTTATCTAGTCTAGACTGTCTTTTTTTCTCTGCTGAAAGGACTCTTCTGGTCTTTTAAGTTTTGTAGCTTTTTTTTCCTTTGGACCAGGCTATATGGTCTGTCTTGTCATATCTCCTCCAAATTAATGTTCTGCTTAATTCAGAGCATTTTTAGAGAACATAGGGAAATTACAGAAATTGGTTTTGCTTTTTTAGTAACATTATTTGGTGCTGTAGAGAGAACTTAAAGATACAGCTTAATTTTACGTCTGCCTTAAGAGCACATCAGTAAAGTATGTCTTAATGATAATACTTAAACTAATTTCAAAACATCTCTGCAGTTGCAGTTTATAATGCTACTGTTTTTACACACAAAAGAATTTCCTTTAAATTGAACAATAAAAAAATCAAGTAAATAGATTTTTACTGCTGTTGCAGTCCCTTTCGGTGCCCCTGAAGTTGGGTTAAAATGCCACAAGGTGAATTGGGTTTAGCATTAAAAAAATGGAAAAAATAAAAACCACTGTCTTTGAGCTTACCTTGTATTTTAAAAACACAATTTGATTTATATCTTTTTAAAAATTTAAAGGCTGTTGCAGCAACTTTTTTTCAAATGAGAGTCCCTCAGAACTTGGAATTGTTAAAATATTAAGATTTTTGAGCATTTCTGTTGACATTTCTGCACTGAGTGGTATTGATTTCTCTTCCTGCCAAAAGATCACAAAAGTGATGCTGCCATCTGCAGTGCTTTGAAATGGTGATCAGATGTATTATTTTTCAGGAGTTTTGAAAAGACTATACCTGCTGCATATGTGTGCTGGTTTGCTTGCATCACAATTAGTACATTTCCAGTGACTTGAGTTTGCCAAATCCTCTGTCCTGTCCTCTCTCCCTGGCCCTGCCTGGGCAAAATGCCAGGTGGGAGCAGTAGGGAGGAGAACTCCAGCTTCTTCTCTTATAGACAGACTTCTTGGAGAGCAGATAAAATATGGTTTAAAATGAGTTTAAACTAGGTTCTTGTTCCAGTCCACTGGGGCTACAGCGCCTGTGCCATGGTGTGAAAAGGCAGAGCCGATGATTCCTCTCTCCTCAGTGATAGGCACAGGGACACATGGCTCAACTGGACCAAAATTGCCTTTGTAAGGAGAATATGCTGAGGAATTGAGCTCAGCACAGCTAGGAAACTACACTCAGAGTCAAAGGCATAATAAGCATGTCAGGGTAGAAACAATATCTGTACTGCTCTCCTTAGGTGGGGATTTAAGGTACTGTAACAAGATACTGGTTTGTGCTCTAGGCTGAAGCTGTGCCTGGGAAATTTTGTGATTATTCAAATAGTTATGAGTTTAATACTGCCATAGAAAAGAGTGTTCTGTGGCATTTAAATAAATATTTTATATAGACAGTAAAGCTACAGTTCCTATTTAATAGATATTTCGGGGGTAGCATTTAGAGTGGTTTTCTTGAAGTAAATGCCATTGTCAGAGGTACACCAAGATTCAGCTATCAGAAGCAGTAGGGCAGTCCTGTTTGTAAGTGTAACAGAGACAGGAGGGGATACTTTCATTAAAATAAGTGAGAAATGTTGCTTTTATTTTAACGCTCTTAGGTAGAAGATTAATTAAAATGCATCCGTAAATGTTTGTGTTAGCCTAATAATTTAGATATATCTGTAGAGAATTAATCCCTTTGTTTTACTTAGTTCCCTGAAAATATGACTGTATTTGTCCATAGCTGCATGTGCATGGTGTCATGTTCAACAGTGCTTCCCCAAACAATGCAGAATAAGGTTATTTTTAAGAAGGCAGTTTCTTTGATTACATAAACTCTTCTGTCTGTTCATTGTCCCAAAATACTTGCAGTTAGGAATGAAAAATTAATTTTTTATTTCTCCAGTGGATAGTGCTTTGCTTTTAAATTTGAGACATTTTGTGTCTCGCTGCCTTTACAGACACTGAAATTGAAAGGGTTTCATTCTCCCTTTCTTTCTTTTTGGTTTTTTTTGTTTGCTTTTTTTCTCATGAGTCATCAGTGAGATTTACAGTGATAGGAATTTGCAGTCATAACAAGGAAGATGTCAAGTCAGCATCAGGAGAGCTCATGCCAGAAACGTCCTGTCCCATGTCGTGAATGCTGTGCTCCAAGAGAAACCTTCATCTTCTCAAACACGACCTTCTGATGTGTGTGTGAGAGAAAAATAAAGTGCTTTTGCAAGCAATGCACAGTTCTGTTTTATGGGTGATGGTGCAGTTTGGTGTGAGTTGTGCTCTGGGATGCACTCAGTGGTTTGGCACCAAATAAAAGTTTCTTGAGCACATAGCAGAACTTATATGAACAGATTACAATTAAATGTGAAAAATGTAATTGCTTTGCTTATGGGAACAGACAGGAAGTGGGTCCAGCTAGGGAAAATACTGAAATTTATCAGAAGTCTCCAATTCCTGTCCGAGATCCTGATAGCATTTAAAAATGCTAAATGACTAAACTTCCTATAGTCTGACATTTCAGAACTCCGTAAAACAATTGTTTGACACACTTTTTGGTGTTCACATGCTGCTGGCAATGAGCTCTGTTAGCTTTGAAAAGCTCCTGCACTCCCAAATGGCCAGGGAGGAATTTTCAGTAAGAGATATTGGAGAAGAAGGGAGATTCAAGCTCTTACTGTGACCCGTCCTCTAGCCTGTGGAAGCCTGGGCTGAAGGAACTGTTTCTGGATGATATTTTGACACATTGATCTATGTAGATAAACATTCACATGCAGTCCAAGAACTTGCCACTGATCGTAAATCTGGCTGGTCCCAAGGGAGTGAGTGCTATGGTGAGAAAGTCAGTCTTGTGGATGAGTGGAGCCACCTGTGTGCAGCATGTATCCCTTCTATCCCTCATTCTAAGCCCCGCTTTATTTCCTGTTCAGGCAGTGAGTATGTTGGTGCTGCTCTTTGCTGTGTTATTTGCTGTGTGCCTCTTATATTCCAAGCGTAAGAATAGGAGAATGTGACCTGCATGTTTTCAAGCCTTGGTGAAGGTAGGCAGAAGTTCACCTGCACTGTTCATGGTTTGCTGCCTGGTTTGCATGAGCAGTGGGTTGAGGATAATACAGCGTTTACCCTGTGGTGGTGGGAATGTGAGACTGGCATTGCTGCTCGGAGATTCTTGCATACCTGCTCAGAGAAATGAAGTGAGAAAAGCACAACCTTGTTGTATCTGAAGGTATGACTCAACGCCCAAGTGGGCTTAAAGTGCTTGCATGAACTAGTTCTGCTGTAGTCTTGCAGACAAACCACCTTGTTCATGCCTTGCCCACATCACCTCACCTCCCCTTCATAAAAGTTCACAAAAATTTTACAGTTCTTTTTGGACAGATATATTCAGAGATAATACATGAAACTATTTGTCAGTTGCTAAGACCATTGCATACACTTTTTGTGCCTTTTTTGGCAAAGCATGCTAGAGCTGATGGAAGATAAAATTCTTATTTTATCCCAGAGACCGCTCTTCCTGCAGTGAAGAGATCAGCTCAGTCTGCAGAGTTGATCTGTTGGCTGCACTTCTGCCTTTTCTCTAGGCTGTTTAGGAAAGTTGCTGTGCTCTGCAGAGGGAAAAACAGATTCCTCCAGAGTGTTTTCCCTGTGTTTTTGTGTTGCTGGGGCTGCTTTCTGGTCTGCACATGCCTAAAGGAATAGGGTGGGCCAGGGCTTTTTCCCTGATTCTGCTGAATCCCTGGGCTGATTGGCCACCCCAAGAAGAAGATTGTGCAGAAGGTGACACTGCCACGTGATAAGTTTGCAAACACCACAACTACAAAATGATTCCTTCATTTTATACTTGTATGATACAAAATGTGGCCTAAAAAGGTGTCTTCAGAACCCATGCACTAACTCCTTGACTTAGGTGTCCAAATACATATTTAGGGACCTTAAGTCCAAAAGTAATCAATCCATATTGCATGCTGTGCCTTCAGACCCTCTAAAAATGCCAGCATCACAAGTCTGTCTCTTTTAATATCTTTTAAATAATGGTATTTTGAGGTAGACTGTGTATGAAATGCAAACCAGAACTTTTTTATTTTTTGTGTGTCCATTTTGTCTTCTGTTGTGCTTCAAAGTTTAGTATCCATAGAATTATTCTGTCTAAAAGCTATTGGAACACTTCAGGTCCCAAATGTAGATGAGCTTTAGAAGTAAGAGAAGTATTCTCCCCCACAGCTCATAAGCTGGAAGGCTTAATTATTCTGTTGTCGAAAGAGGCAATTGTAACTTCATTTTGCCAAAATATGGGAGAATGTGAAATGTAAGTATTTACATTTTTTAGGTAAAATTCTGAGTAAAAGGCTTAAATGTAAGCACCTCATTTTGTGCTCTTACCTGCATCATAGCAATATGGAACCAGACCTGGGGTATTTCAGTGAGGGTGCAAGTGAAAGAATAGCCCTCTTTTACATAGTAGTTATTCTGCTTGTGAGGATGTTTCAGTTTCAATGATTTGGTCATAACA
Organism: Eulacestoma nigropectus; assembly: GCA_013397775.1. Taxonomy (NCBI): domain Eukaryota; kingdom Metazoa; phylum Chordata; class Aves; order Passeriformes; genus Eulacestoma; species Eulacestoma nigropectus. Next base: position 774,077 of record VZTE01005891.1, on the reverse strand, counting down.
AGAGTAAAATCAACAGTTTCAGCAGATGTGAATGAGCATTTCTGTTGCGTGGTCCTTCCTTCCTCAATAAACAGGAACTTATGCTCCTTTGTTATTGTAGAACAAAGGAAAGGAGGCAAATGGGGGTACAATATTATAGGTAGAAGGTTGAGTGTTTGCTTTGTGCTCCTGCAGCTGAAGCAGTGACGGATTTCAGAGCCAGGTGATGGCTTCTGTTAATGCATTTGAGTCTAAAGATGGGCAGATGTTATCTTTGCAAAGAATATATGGTCTTTGTCTACAAGACAGCACTATACCAAGCAATGGCTGGTTGTGCAAATTCAAACTTCTGCAGTCTCTTAATCTCTACAGTTTTGGGGCTATTTGGCCTAAGATCTTCTTATTTAGGTGATAGAGCAAGTTTTGTTAGCTTTAGCATCTCTGATGCTAGTGATGAGATGCTGCAACTCAAAAAAATGAGCTAGAAAATGTAATTGTTCCTTTATACCATAAAAAGAGTTGTTTAACCAAATTCCACTAGGCCACGCTTCAGCTGAAGGCACTGGAGATTATAGAAACTCAGGTGAGGAATGTAAGAGCTTTACTGACAGGGCAGTTGGGTGGATGAAGGTCTTGAGTCACGCACGACCTTGAGTGGACTCCACCATGAGACTGCCTGTGTAGGACAAGTTGCACAACCAGAACTCTGGTTTAGATGTGAGTGCTGAAGCAGCCTCATAATGTTTTGCAAGGCCAGAAGGCAGGTGGAAGTATTCACGGACCCCACGATGTTATTTTTAGAGATATTTTTGTAGTAGATAAGTAATAAGTTAGTTTTCTTAGACCATGAAGATACTGTCCAATCAAAAATGCTTTACTTGGGGCTCCCTTGCACAGTGCTGGAGTAGTGTTGAAGTTCCATGGGCACTGATGTGTGATTCTCGGTTCAACTCAGTTGGGATATAAGCTTTTAGTGCATTGAACAGTTGCATTCTTAGGAAATACTTTGGTATCTGTGTCACTAAGATTATGTGCCTTGCCTTACAGACAGGACAAGGTTCAAGATTTGTGCAGTTAAGAGTAAAAATGTTATGTATCTCCACAGACACGCTCAGTCCTCTCTTGGTGTTTGCATAAACTGTCGCCTGCCAGTTTCAAGCTTTCTATCCTCGAAGTTTCTAAATTAGAGATGTCATTAAAGACAGTGATTCTGGGTTTGTGGCTTCATATCATACTGTATGAATTACTGCATTAAAGCTGCAGATGTGGTGGAATATAGAAATATTCAAATGGGCATATTGCCAGCAAGGAAAAAAATATTTGAGAGCTGCGGTTCCCAAAGCAGATAACCAAAAAGACAGGGAAGTTTTGCTTCACATCAGAATTGCTTTTAAGAAAAAAGAACGTGACATCGTTTTGTAATAAAATGATGACATTTGTTTTCATTTCATTGTATTTGTGCTCTGCTAGGAGAGCTTTGATACTTCACAGAACATTCATTGGGCAAGAAAATGACATCCCCCATCCTACCCAAAACATTCTCTGAGTTGTATAAAGCTGATTTAGAGTACTTGGCTCTGATACACTTCGGCTTTTTGTTGTGTGCCTGTTTTCTGCCAGAGTATGCTTTTTGGGACATGGACGTTTTGCCATCTGAGGGAATGCCTAACCATGATTGCTAACATTGCTCCATACTGTAAATTAGCCTAGAGAGGAAAAAAAAAAAGGAAAATTGAGCCAAAAAAATGCACTGAACTTGATTCTGAAGGAGGACCTCGAGTGAATAGTTAAAATCTTTCTATTTTTTCCTTGTTGGCATATTGGTAACACTGGTAACATGGTTGATATAACTAAACACCCTTTTGACTCTATGAGGAAAGAGTCATCCTGTTAAGCTCTGCACCGAGTTAGCATCTGATGTGAACTTCACTGGCATGAGGAAATGAAGTCACACCAAATCAAAGCAAAGCTCTGCCACCTCCTGACCTCGCATCTCACGCTGGTGTTTCTGTTGTGTACAAACCAGGGACTGAAGCTAATGAACGTTATGAGCATTCAATGAGTTTAGGATTAAGCTTTCAATCTGCTATGCTGCAGGCAAGGGTTTGATTGCCAGCTCCGGCTGCCCAGGTGTGATGTGCTGCAGCAGGAGGCAGGTGATGCTCCATGTTAGCCATTTGTACCAAAACTGCTGATTAGGGCCCGAAGGCTGTGCTCTTTACGAAGCCAGCCCAGAAGGTGTACTCTCTTCTAGGAAGGCTATTTTTAAAACAGAAACAGATAGTTCTGTATAACAGCATTTTTTAACAAGCATGTCAACCGGTCCCGACTAAGGAAATTACAGATGAGTTGGCGTCAAACCTTATTCTTTAAAAAAAGTTTTGTGGTACTGCTGCAAATGGCTTATGAAGTCTGCAACAGTCTAAGAATTACACAGAATGAAAGGACTGTAAACAAAACATTACTGGCACTATACTTTTTGCAGACCAGGACTGACACAGTGATGACCTTGTAATTTTTTTACTGAATGTATCCCAGTGAAAAGAGTGCCTGCAGAGCAGTAACTGTTGTCTTTCTGGCAATTGGATATAACTTCGGTAACTGAAAATGGAACGTTTGTGCTATGAAATGCTTCTTATAGCTGAGGTACAAGGACTTCTTGGACATATTTTTCCAAAATAACATCTTTTTAATGCATAAAGTCATCCAGTTGAATACAGATATCACCTAATATGCCTGCTGGAGTGTTTTCATGCTAATTAATACCACCACCTATATATGCCAGTCTTACTTGTGCATTCCTAACTGGAATCACTGCATTGCATGGCATATAATTTTAACATTAAATAGTCTGCTGAAAATTAGTAGGAAAAAGGTCAAGAAATGCAAAATCCATGTTCTCTCAATGATGCTGTACTTTCTAATTATATGATACAGATTTTTGAAGAGCAACTAATTTGAGTCTGAAGCAAGTGTCAAGAGCTGCAAATGCTGCCATTAGTAGTGCCTGGTAGGTGCTAGCAGAGTTCTTTGCAGTTGGTTGTAGGCATGTGTTCTTCCTGTGGCTTCTCATGGGTTCCTTTTTGGAGTCAGTTATTAAAGACATTATGTGTAGTCATCCAGCACTTCGAGGAGGAGAGGGATATTTGAAGAAAGAGGGTGTAAAAAAACAAAATAGGTGGGCAGTGTTAGGGCCTGGACTTCAGCTTGAAGTGGCCCTGTTAGGGTTGTACTACAGTGACATATGGACTTACTTGTTTATGCACTAATATAATGACCTTTATTGGGATTTTTGCTATTAACTATATCTTCTATCCATCTCTTCCACATCAATTTTCAGAGTGATTTTTTTTTTCTCAGTGTTTACACATTAATACTAGTCATAAAGTATTCTAGTGAGGCACAAGTGAAAACCATGATTTTTTCCCAGTCATCTAATCCAATTATCAAAGTATTTGTTTTCTTCCCTAAAGAATACATACCCACATATGTATACAGAAAATGATTGCAATTTAGCAATGAAGTCCAGTTTTTCAGTCCAGATTCTTCCAAGCTGCCACCCTCTGCTGTAAAGAACAAAGTCATCTTTGCAAGTTTGGTCTGGCTGACAGCTGGCACGTGGTTTTTCTGGGGACAGGGACTGAGGCTGAGTGGCTCAGTGAGTAGTGTGTATCTGGCTGTTCTGCCAGCAACCTCTCTGCAGGCGTGATCTGTTCCTTGCAAAGGCATCAGGATCAGGGTCCATGTCAAAATAGCTTTGCAGTGTGCTCCTCTGGCTTGGCACATGGCGGTTTTGAGGAGAGATGCTGAGACCTCTTCTTCCTGCCCAGTCCCTGATACATGCAGCTACAAAAGTGCTGAGTAAATAAAGGGCTGGCAAAGTGCCTTTGCTCCCTAGAGAAATGTCACTGCTGTCACAGGAGTGTAGGTGATGTCATCCTGGTGAGTTGTTCTGGATGTCCCTCTTTGTACTGACAGTGGTCCCATGTGCCTCAGGTTTGACTGCAGCTACTGGTTTTTAACTTGAACGCTTGTCTTCTCCAGGATAAACCTGCATGGGGCTGGCTGTGCTGGTGTACTCCATGCTGAGCAAAGCACTCACCTGTAAAGGTACCACAAAGATTAGCAGGGCAGCACTTGCAGAACAGCTTATTCAGTAAGATAATGTTTTCTGTTTCCCAAAGCAAAAGAGGGATTGCTGGTAACTGCCTGAAGCAGAGTTTGGGCTTTTGCTGGGACAGCAGCACTGGTCACAGACTGCATGAGGATGCAAACATGTTGGCCAGATGTCCTAGCATGCCTTGGGACGGGGGTAGTAATGTGACCAAAATGAAGGTGATGTGACCCTCAGCACTGCTGGATTTTCTGTATGGATAGTTGCAAAGCTTTCAAGTACAATAACAAAAGAAATGCTGATGTAAGGGCTGCAGTAGCTGCTGGTGCAGCTTGCAGAGTTGGCAGGGGCTCACTTTTCTCTTCCTGCAAGGAGCTGTTCACCTTTTACCTTCTGTATCACCAGGATTTTTTTCTGAGAGAGATGCTAACTGGTGGCAAAGCCCCACTGGAGAACCAATTGTGAGTGGACTGGCTGTTTACACCATGTGTTACAGGGGGCTGATGGAGATGTAAGGCTGGAGTCTGGAATAGAAATTGCACTTTAGGGTCATATCCTTGAAATCACCTAGAAGTCAGTGCACAGTGTAAGGCATGCGTTTTAAATGCCTTGTATATTTATGGAAAAAGGCCTAGAGAGAAAAGTATTGGAAACAGCAGAGAGCTGCCAAACAAGCCACAGCCAGCTCATGGGCTTTTATTCCTCAAGCTTTTTTTTTTTTCTCCCTTTGATATGTTTAAATTGCTAAGTTCCTTTATGTTTCTTAAAAAGAAATCTTCATTCAAATTAATTTAATTATTCAGCACCCAACAGAAATGAGCTGTAACTTTTTGCTGTTAATGTGAGGTGGAGTAAAAGTGCTGTGTGTAGTCAACGACCATCTGTTGGCTTAGACTCATAGGATCATTTAGGTTGTTGGAAGAGACCTACAAGATTATCAGGTCCAAACATAAACCCAGCACCACCATGTTCACCAGCAAACCATTGCTCTAAGTGCCACATCCACATGTTTTTGAACACTGCTCTGGGCATCCTGTTCCAATGTGTTCACTATTTCAGTGAAGAAGTTGTTCCTAATATCTAATCTAAACCTCCCCTGGCAAAAGGTCAGGCCATTTTTTCTGGTCCTGTCACTGTTACCTGGCTAATGAGGTCCATCCTTTGAGAGGTAGCTCCAGGTATATCAGCTTTACTGGAAGTTGATTATCATCGTTGGAATGATGAAAATAGGACTATAAGATGTGTTATAGTAAACAAAGTGTTTGGGGTTTTTTTATTCTCAAAAAAGAGAAAGGAGTTGTGCCTTGAAAAATATTTCACACCAAATTGGCTGTTGCAGAGCTGTAAGATTTGAGCTAAATCCTCTGTTCAGGTGGAAAAAAAACCAGGCATGAAGCCTGTTTGTGCTACCAGTGATGTCTGAAAAGTGCTGGTAGTTCTGGCTGATGTCCTGAGAAGGACTGACAGAGTGCACTATGATGTATCAGCCTGTTTGAACACCTGGTTGAATAGTGAGGTTGTAACGTGGCTCTGCAGAAGGGCCAGTGTAATTCCTGCAGCTGTCACCTGCCTTCTTAGAAGCAGGATGGTTGGAAGGTGTTTGTCAACACAAATGCATATTTCTATGCGAAAGGAGCTAATCCCTTAAAATTTTGGCAAGATATTTATAGAAGGTAATTAAAGGTAGGAACAAAAATAGGATGTTTGTGTCATACTCCTGGAGCATTATCAATAACGGGAGTTGTTTTGTGAGTAGTTGCGCATTTCTTCTGAGGAGCATGTGATGATCTCTAATTGAAATATTAATAGCAGATAATGATACTCTGGGATGATGGCCTCTTAAATGGAGACATACTTGAACAGCTTTTATTCTGTGTGGTAACTGCATATTAAAAATCTTTGACAATTTTGATGAAGAGTAATTATAGAGCATGCACAGTAGCTGTTCTTCTAAGTTAACTAATTTCCCAAGTCTCATGACTCTGCACTAGATTAATGGCCTATAAAATTTCATTCAAAATTAAGTTTTTCACTGAAGAATAAAAACATCTAATTAAAAAAAAAATCTTTCAAAACAATTAACTGTCTTTATTGCGAAGTAGTTGTTTTCCTGTGAAAACTTCAGTGCATATTTTGTGAGGAACAAGAAAGATGAAAATTGAAAGAAAAACTCCCGAGTATGAGATCACTCCAGCATGTGTTAAAAAAAGAGGATTTTGAAAAGAAATCAGTTTTTTCCTAAGAAAAGACTGTTATGAGAGAATTAGGAAATGATATATAGTATAGTCTAGACCTTTCTGTACTTGCATGTTCATACTCCATTTGAAACCCCTGACCTGCTTGTGCTATCAAAAAAGAGAAAAATGATAAAATTCTGTATTTGGAACACAAATGTTGTAGCCGTCTTGAAGACAAAACATGTACGTGCCCTTTGTAATTTCTCATTCCAAGTTAGAATTGATTTTTAAGTAGTCTTGAGTACGAAACTGAGCTCCATCCAGCGGCTCAGGGGGCTTCAGTAAAACTCCTATCTTTAAAAAAATATAAACTAAATAACCCCACAAAGTTCTGTTCCATCAGGGATTTTTGCTGCTGGAGGTTGGGTGACGGCCCTGGGAAGGTGGCATGTGGCAGCAGAGGTTGGGCAGCCCGGTGCAGCTGGGACACCAAGCTCGGGCACTGCCCTGCAAGGGCAGCACCTCTGGGGCTGTGCAGCTGTGAGTGTCCACCTCGCTGGCTTGCTCTGCTTCCACACAGGCCGTGTGTGCTTTCCTTGGGGCCACTGCTTTGGGCCGTACACTGGGAGGCAGACGGGCACCTCTAGGAGTGACAATCCACAGACAGCTTTTGCCACTGTCCTGACTCTTCACCAGGCGCTGGCCAGATGAAGAAATAAATGTGCTGGCCAGTGGCTGGTTTGAAGGATATGGAAGCAGGGCAGAGAGGAAGAGGAAGGGATGCTGAGACTACTTTCCATGGTTTTATTAAGTCAGTAACATCTGAGGTTAATCTCACAATAATGTCAATGCTGTAATGGCTTTTGATCATTAGTAGCTTCAAAAAATTTTAATAATATGAAAATATGCTTTTTAACATTTTGTATTTTAATTAATTGCAGGTATATCAGGGAAATTTTTAGAACTGATTGGTTTATGTGCTATGTTTCCTGTTAACTAGATTTTTCCCAATATTCTCTAATCACCTTGTACCTCTCTTTCTGATTCTAATTACTAGAGCTTTATATATGATAACAAGCACTTCAGTTCACAAGTGATTGCAGTGTTTTGAAGTGAACTACTCCAGAAACTTTCAATTATCTTTTAAGTTCTGTATACCAACTCGTGATTTCTGCTTACTTATTTGATGGAAATACTGTCACCCTGAAGCTGTGGGAAGCAAAGGGGACTGTTTGAGTGGCAGCAGAGCATTTTTGTTGGCTGGAAGAGGCAGATCTGAATGTGACCTTCAGCTGGATGCTCTTAAGCTTGATTGGGATATGGAAATTACATTCTCTGTCTCTGGGAAGAGAGGAGATGCAGTTTAAACTACTCTTTATGATCTTTCCAATATTTTTTTTCTTCACACACACACCCCCCTCACATTCCCAGAATCTAATATAGTAAGGGAATATTTAAAGAATCAGCTTTCCCAATGTATTGGTTGCCTAGCTGTATCTTTCCATCTGTGCTGTGAGCAAGATGGAATGATTAATTCAATCTTTTAATAGCATGTGGTCAGAATAAGAGGTGTTGGAATTCACAGATAGTAAAAGTAGAAGCTGTTAAGATGATATTGAGGATTGTGATACAATATATCCTGTACTGTCTAGGAGTATGATGATACTGTCAATACTGTCTTGAAAATAAAAATTAAGATATTTTGTCTTTTGAAAGGTGTAGATCATAGTGCAAAGTATAAATTGTTTTCTGTTGTCTTTTTAATTCCTCTGGTGAGATGCTAAAGTGCAGGTAGAAGTATTTTGCTTTTGGTTTGGACTTCTAGTTTGACTATAAGTAGATCAGTCTTTCCAGTTTTACCATAAGTAACGAGATCACTCTTTGCTTCAGTTTCTGCATATGAAAGTGCTGATGAATCATAGAATCATTGATTCATTTATTTAGGTTGGAAAATTCCAACAGTTAACCTATCCTGCCGAGTCCATGACCAAACCATGTTCCTAAGTGCCACATCTACATGTTGTTTAAATACCTCCAGGGGTGGTGATTCAACCACTTCCCCAGGTAGCCTGTTCCAATGCTTGACAACCCTTTCAGGGAAGAAACTTTTCCCAATACCCCATCTAAACCTCCTCTGGCTCAGCTTAAGGCCATTTCTTCTTGTCCTGTCATTTGTTACATGAGAGGAAAGATCTACCTTCTCCTTGCTAAAACCTCCATTCAGGTAGTTACAGAAAGCTATATGGTCACCCCTGAGCCTCCTTTTCTCCAGACTAAGCACCCCCAGCTCCATCAGCTGCTCCTCATCTGACTTGTGCTCCAGACTCTTTTGGACTCCCAGCCCCATTGCCTTTCTCTGGACATGCCTTTCTTGTGGTGAGGGGCCCAGAACTGAGCACAGGTTTCAAGGTGTGGCCTCACCAGTGCTGAGTACAGGGGCACAGTCACTGCCCTGGTCCTGCTGGCCACACTACTGCTGATACAGGCTGGGGTAACACTGGCCTTCTTGGCCAGCTGGACACACACTGGTTCGTGTTCCGATACTGACAACTGGGACCCCCAGGTCATTTTCGGCTGGGTCCTTTCCAGCCACTCTGCCCCCAGTCTGTAGCACTGATGAATGAGGTTGTTGTGACCCAAACTCAGGACCCAGCACTTGGCCTTATTGAATCTCATACCACTTGCCTTGGTCCATCAATCCAACCTGTCAAGCTCCCTATGTAGAGCCTTCCTGCCCTCCATCAGTTCGACACTCCCGCCCAACTTGGTGTAATCTGCAGACTGGCTGAAGGTGCACTCAATCGCCTCATCCAGACCATTGATAAAGGTGTTAAACAGGACTGATGCCAACACTGAGCCTTGGGGAGCCTTGCTTCTTACTGGCTACCAGCTGGATTCTATTCACCATCACACTCTGGCCATGGCCATCCAGCCAGGATTTTACATGGCAAATAGTATGTCTGTCCAAGCCATAAGCAGCCAGTTTCTCCAGGAGAATGCTGAGTTTCAGCATTCTGAGTTTCAGCAGATGCTGCATATCTGACTTTCCACATTTTCTGAGCTTTGGGCACTTTAAATGTTCTCCAGACTTCAAGGTTTATGACGGAACCTTTTTTCCCTGCAAGGTGTAGGGACTTGCCTGCTTAGGTTTATTTCTACATTATTTGGGATTAAATCAAGAATAACAGCTGTTCTTTTCTCCTTCTCTTTCTCCTTCTCCTTCTCCTTCTCCTCCTTCTCCTTTTTTCCTTTTCTTTTTCTTTTTTTGTTTTTCCTTTTCCTTTTTTCTTTCTTTTTCTTTTTCTTTTTCTTTTTCTTTTTCTTTTTCTTAGCTCTCTTTGTTGTGAAATAACAATCATTTACAGTTTTCTGAAATGACGTTTCTGCACTGCAGTCAGTTATGACATTTACTCAGTCTGTAATGAACTGGCAGTGGCATCACACTTTGCTGATTCATATTTTCTTCATCATTTCAAACTCACTGCCATTACCCTGGTTTTTGGTCAGAACTGTAACCCAAATGCTAATTTTTCACAGTTAGGCATGAAATTTTAAAACCTTAGGAGTTCTGTGCCACATTATGTGCAGACAACTATCAAGTTTTTTGAGATATATGGGATGCGGTCTTTCCAAGGGGAGACTTTTTTCTGAGATTACTCACATTTCATTTTGTCTTGTATTTATGGCTTCTTCACTAAATTTCTGAACATGATTTGGATAAATACTATATTTATTTGGGACTTTAGTGAGAGGGATAAGTGTCTTTAAATGGCAGATGTTTGGTTAAAATTAAACTTTCCCTGTTAAATAGGGAATTATGTTTGGGAAGGCTTTTGTATGCTGGGGTATGTCTGAGAGCAAGGACTTGAAATGGTTTTTTGCATCCTGAGGGATGTAAAGCATTGTCAGATGCAGCTGCATCTACTCATTAGCTGTTTGGGAAATCTTGGAGCCTAGACAATCTTCAGTTCCTGGTAGAGAATGAAAAAATAATTCTAATGTCTCAAACTTTTGCAGGATGGGAAAATGCATTCTGCAGCTACTAACTAGACTATGCAGAGCTATTTCCATTACCCCTATTTAAATCTCCTGGGATAAGCTCCTCTTTTTCATCTCTCATTTCACAACAGGAAAAAAATATAATTACATGATGACATGACTTGAAGGGCATTGGGAAGTTTTACATAAAATGACATTGCCCAAGGTATTGTAGAGTTACATTTGCCCAGAGGGAGGGAGTATGGAAGTAAGTATCAGTAAATCTGTTCAAAAGATAATCAGATGCTTTTTCTTGATTTAAAGATAGTCCTGTATCTAACTTCCCCATCTTTAGTGTGACTGGAGTGAAAGAGAAGAAAGCCAAAGAGTAAGACTTAATAGGTAAATATATAAATGGAATGAAAGATAAGCAGAGCAGAGAATACAGATGGAAAAATCTCCTTCTTTATTCTTGTGATAGTATTTTCCCATGTAAAAATGATATGGGTAAATGGAGCCTTTAAATATATGCATATGTGGAGAAGATTAGTTTCTTCTTGGAGCTAGTATCGTGTTTCTTCTCCTGATATTTATAACAAATCCAGTAATCTTTCATAAGCAGGCTGTGTCTGTTCAGTATAGCGCAAGGAATTAGTGAGATTTCTTCATATTATTGCAACAACCGTTCTGCCCTTATTTCACAAAACCCGACGCTAGATTTTGTGAAGTGCCTTTTGTGACTGAGGCTGGGACTGCTCACATATCGATCACTGTCACCGAGCTGACTTAGTGCTTGTCAGTGACAGTGCTGTCCCCACACCTCTCCTGTCCAGCTTCACGGCAGCAGAGCCCTCCCTTCCAAACGAAGGCCATGTTTCATGGCCTCATCCGAGTCCCCAGTTGGCATCTGTCCCAACACAAAATAATTGCACAGTGGAGCAAAACATGCCATGTGTGGTGTAACGCTAGTGGGTAGTCAGGTGCCAGATATTTTTGCACAAGTTTGTCAATAGGTAGTATCAGCCTTTATCTGAAATATCCTGAAGACTAGTGTTTCTCCAGAAAAAACAAGCAAACAAACAAACAACAACTATCCTGACTTAAGCCAGGATAGCAAGAATATTTAAGGCAAGGGCTAGTGTGTGATGGCAGAAGTTGCTCGATGTCTGTTGGGAATTTGCAGAGCCATAATTTCACTAATATAACTTGTACTTGTAGATCTAATGCAGCTTTTACATCTCTTGATTCCTTCTCTATCACCCCTAATGCAGCTTTTACATCTCTTGATTCCTTCTCTATCACTCCCTGCCCCTCCCAGGGTTCAAATGCTCTCCTTTTCCGACACATTTGGTTGGGAACTTTACTCTCAAGAGCAGGTTGTGGGCAAACTTGTATTCCTGATGAATTTTTAGCAGATTTTAATACTGCACTGTGGTATTTTCCATCTGACTGATTTGTATAATGGTGTGTTCAATCTATCTATTTGGCACTCATAAAAAAATAGATTCAAATATCTTACCTTTAGATGAATTTTGGCAAAAAGAACAAAGTACTCAGGAATGTCAAACATGGCCAGAAGTGAGATTCAGGACTCGGGAACTGCACCCTCTCATCTACTTTTGCTTTCTTTTACCTTAGGGCAGCTCCATATTTGTTAGGATCAAATTTCCTAGTCTCTCTGTCAAAATCAGCCTGAACTTGTATTGTAAAAAGCTCAGATATATGCTTCATCAAACTATTTTTCAATGCAGCCTTATTTCCCATTGCCTGAGGGAAAGGCAATTCAGAAATGGCAAGAAAACTTCCCAAATTAACAGTCCTCTTTAGTTTTTTCCATTCTTATCCTCTTTCTTTGGGAAGAAGGGTCAACATTCAGCTTTTTTTCTGTATATGAACAATGACCCTGGTGCAAAAGGTCTGCATAGTGTTTATTGGAGGAAGAGGATCTTCACAGTCAGAGTGAAGACAGCATACATCAGTTTGGGAAATTACCGTCTCTATTATTTTTGAAAACTGCAATTATCTTTTTCTCCATTCAGCCCTTCTGCCAAATCTAGCAGCATCACAGAGTCCAAGACCAACATTACTGAGCATGCTATTAGACAAATAAAGCAAAAACACTCAGGCTCCAGTCAAAAGATCTGTGAAAATGCATCTTCCCTTGACTGTTGTAACCAGGCAGGACTTCTTCACTTGCAAACACAACAGCTATATGCTCTGAAAAACAGGACACTGAAAATACATGTGCAAGTGCAGAGGAAATATTTTTTTTTTATTTTGACAATAGCTGTAGCTTACTTTTCTAGCAGTCTGTGGATCAGTGCCTTGACTTACCCCACCAAACCATGGCTGATTTGCATCTGTAAGTAGCAATGCCAGTGTCCTCACTGGGGTTCTTTTTTGGCCTTGAGGACAATATCACCATGCAGAGATTCATGATTCGGGTGTATTAAATTGCTTAGAGCTGTATCTCTTTCATCTAAATACCTGGAGGTGGGGGGAAGGTGAAGAGAGGGGGGAAAGGGGAACAAAGCACTTGAAAATGACCTTGTCTTGACCAAAAAACCTTTTTCCTGTGTCTTTTTTGAAAGTCTAACATTTCCTTCTTCCCCTTCCACACCCTGTTTTCCACACACACTTCTCTATCTCCATTTATGCTGTCTTTCCAAGAATCACTAGAAGAAATGCAGATAGGTGTGTCATGCAAATGAAATTTTTAGTGTAGCTTTCCACTCCCTTTCCCACTGTTGCTAGAGAGATCTCTTTCCACAGGTCTTGGATTTTTGAGTGCCAAAAATTCTTGCTCTGAACAGCTGCCTTATTTAGGGTATTGTTATTTTTCTTTAGCAAAAAATATTTCTTTCAGGACTGTAATGCTGGCATCATAACTTTCATCTTACTACTGCAGTTTATCTTACATCTTTTCTAATATGTGGAGGCTTTTTTACTATAGTTAGGTCTTGCTGTGGATACTCGTGCTCCAAACTTGTGATATTGGACTCTAATAATACCTGTTGCTATCTAATATCCCCCAAGGTTCCACAGTGTGTTCATGAGTTGAAAAAAGAAGAGGAAAACAAGCTATTCCGCTTGTTTGTAGTATGATTTTTGCATGTGTTAAATGAGATATCTAGGAACAAGTCCTGGAATGGATTTTGGGAGCTTGTATCTCAGCCTTCTGTGAAGGGCTTGTCAGCTTGCCTGCAAATGTTATCACTTCATTCCTATAAGCAAGCTGGCATGCTTATCAAAAAGCTAAACAAATGTTATAAATTTAGAGCAGCCTTAAATTTGTTTTTTGTTTTTTTTAAGTTGTTTTCATTGGCAATTTAAAAAAAAAATCATTAGTCTGGCTCAGCAGATGTTTGCTGTTAACTCTGAAGAAATATGACTTGTTCCCGCGTTGACAGTGTCAGGAAGGGATGAGTATACACATTAGCTCCTTAGCTGGCTGAGAATTCTGCTTCTCTAGCTGGTGTATCTTCCAGCTCCTCTGCTTTTGTGTCATTTGCTGCCTTGCTGCACTTTGGCCGTTTGTCCAGGCTTTCCGGATATGTGGTGCCTTGGCTGGAGTTACAGCACTGGTTGGGTTCCCAGGTGTTCAGGCAGCCTAGACAAATTGCTGCTGCTGTGTGGGAGCTCTGCTGTGTTGTGGAAGTGTCCACTTCATGGGGCACAGGTTGTGCATGCATTCCCCTGAAATATAGGGGTGGAACTTCTGTGAGTTTCCAGAATTGGTAAGTGTGAGTTGTTGTTTGTTGTTTTGTTGGCATGCAGCATTTCAGGCTCTGTGCGCGTCTTGCGCATCGGTTAAACAAGAAACTTAGTCTTATGTGTGCCAGGGGTTTGGCTGCGGTTTTGTGAGCAGTTGTTACCAGTCGTAGTCCCTGTTAGTGGCTGCGTGGGAGCTGTATTAAATTAGGTCTTCCCCAGGCTGCTGAAATTCTTACAGCCATCTGACTGCTGCTGTTCCATTAAGAGCTCCTTGAGATACCTATGAGTTTGTAGGGCAAGGGAAACATTTCCATGGTTTGGTTTCTCCTGCTGTTCTGGTTCTTCAACACCTTTCTCTTCCCATGAGTAGCTACAGGGCCAGCCTCTCTCCGATACTTCCATTTCCTCATGATTCCTAACAACAGCGGGATGGCTTGTCACCTGTCTGATGCAGAACTCCAGTTGTGTTTGGAAACAGATGCTCTCGCTGGGCAGATAAGTTTCCCTTACACAATGCACCCAGCCATTCGAGGTGCGTTGGACCTGCTGGCCGTGTGCCTGTGCACCCGCATGTGTGCGTGGCAGTTGTTCATCAGCGCAAGGCCCGATGGCCTCAACTGCTGAAACCAGCAGGATACCTTTCCACGGAAGGACTAGTCGAGCTGGTTGCCACCTACCTGGTTTCCAGCCTTAAAGGCCTTCAATCTTGATTGCATATTGATGTTCATTAAGAAAGTGATTGGAAGCAGCAACGGCAGAAAAGATTTTGGTGTGCAAATTTGAGAAGACCATTTGCATTTGAAAAATCATCTGCATAGGCTTAGGACAGGCTTGAGGCACACACAGTTTGTCTGGCTTATCTGTCAGGATTTGAGTACCTAAGTTGTCTTCTGTTAGGATAGTCCTGGAATGACGTTTGAATCCAGACCCTGTTTACCTGGTTTCTGCCAAACCAGAATTTTAGGGAGATGTTTCTGTAAGGCACACAAAAAAGGCTGTTGCTGAAAGCTGCGTGGCCTCCCCAGCAGTTTACTGATTGCCTCTCAGAGTGGAAAATGAATTATTTTTCTACATCTGCTTAATGGCTATAATCTCAATATCGCCACAGTATAAATTAGGGAAAAAGAGTCATAAGTTTTACAATAGGAAAAACTACTCAATAATTCTGTGGTGCACTGAGCTATATGATTTCTTTAATCCAAAAAGAAGAACTCAGTTGTGCCTTGTCCTATGGTGTTAGACAAGGACTGGAAGTTACAGTTTTCCCTCTTTTTCTCACTCAGTGTTGCTATACAGGAATGGCTCCAAACTTGGATCTTGTTATTCAGTCATGAAACCAAATATTTATTGTAGGTTCCTTTATTTATTTTTTTTCCATCTGTGCTTCTGCCAGTTTCCTTCAGGCCTAATATTTGCATGTAAATTATTCAGTTATAGGAGGAATGAAAAAAAAACTGTTGGGATTTGTCTGTAGGAATCTCTCCAGCACAAATGCCACCAAAGTTCCTGCGCTGAGTGGCCAGTTCAGGAGGTGCAGGCAGGTCCCAGCATGGCAACTCACAGGTGGACACTTACCAGCTTTTTGGATGCCTTCAGCCGTGCTCAACTCTTGCCTGATAAGCACTGGAGACTGATTCAGACAATCTAAATTCTACCCTTGGCCTTCAATGTCTTAAAAAGAAGGTTAATGAGGAAATTAATATAAAGATATTATATTTTATTGTCCACATGACCCATAATGTGCCACCATGCAGATGCTGGATTAATAGGCTAGGAGATGGAACTTTGTAAAAATTTGATGCAATTTGCTTTTAATAAACTTTTAATACTTTTTTCTTCCTTTTTTTTTCCCTTGGCCTCAAGCACAATGTGCTGTAAAGGTTACAGAATACCAAAGCAAGCTACTCTTAAGGGAAGCTCTTCTTCTGAGGTTTGCATTGTCTGTGTTCACACAGGGCATTTCTGCAAAAAAAAGAAAGTTTAATGCCTCTGTTTTGATTTGGCTACTTCAATTTGGCTACTCATCCCTCCCCCAGAGCTGAGATATTGCTTGCAGGAACTGGTCATTGGTACAGAATTGGTCATTGATAGGAGTCTGCAGACTGTCTTATTTCTCTGTGGTCTTGGCAGTTGCAGAGGCATTCTGACAGCCCTGTTTTAGAGTCCCTTGAAAGTTAGTATTTTTTAAAATTACAGAATTGCCTTACATTCTTTGTAGTATAGAATTTGTGTGAGGACGTCTCTGTATATGGAAGTTATTTCAGATTAGAGAGAAGTATGTTTAAAAGGAAAATAATTATTTTTAAATAGCCTCATATCAGGACATAATAAATCTGTCTTATTTTTCCATTTTAGGGTAATCCACTTGCAAAGTAAAAGGGCTTATGTCATCCTAATACATTGGAATGCAGGCAGAACCTGCAGCCTGAGAGAAGCTTCTCTCAAACACTGGTGTGATAAAGCAGCACCTAAGGGAGTGCAGGCTGGTTTCTTTGAACAGAAAGGGAAATTAACAGCTACTTCTTTGTCAGGGGATTCCATTAGCACAGGGCTGTACCGTTCTAGTGTCCCACAGAGAGATCACTGGCATTATGCCACTGTACTTGAGATCAGTGTCTACCTCCTTACCAGAAGCAGAGGGAGAGAGAGAACTAGGTGCAGGATGACGTGCAAGAAATGCCAGAGGGAACCTCTCTGGCCATTGCAAAGCTGGTGGGTCTCCACTGCCTCCTGCCTGGGGGGCTGTGAGCCTCCAAGTGCACTCAGCTCAACTTCTCACACAAAATAAACCAGTATCTGCTGAAAACCAGGCTGAGCCCAGGTCTGCTTTGAAAATTTCATGCTGAGTTTCATCATGGAAGGGGTGTTTTAACACTGAAAGTTGGCTGTACTGCAAACTCCACATGACATTGGAGTTCTAGTGGGAGAAAGGCACAAATAAACTGCCTTTCACTGGAGTTACCCCTGGCTCACACACAGAGCCTATATTTGATCTTGACCACTTTTGTTGACATAAATACTGGCTGTGTCTCATTTAAATGGAGATTCATTTTACATTAAGCTGACTTGATGGAAACTGTACAAATTTTTAGAATTAATAACAATTAAGAGTTAATTTAAGAATTTATTTTCTTCCTGTCTCCCTCCCCTCCCTGATGTGTTTCAGTTTTTCTCTTTGCATTTCCCATTTTGACTGAAGTGAGTGGATAGACTGAGATGTGCCATGCAGTTTTGTGTCTATTCAAAACCATGCTATGTGGAAGCTGTATACTGTACCTCTTGTAAATAAAACAGATAACGGCCACTTATCTGTGTGTCTGCAGCCCTCATTTCTCCCTTCCTGGCTGCTTTCTTAGGTCCTTGGAGCTAGCTGCTACAAGCAGGCCTGTTTTAAACTTCTCTATAATATAGGATCTCACAGAATGCATTTTTACAGTGGAGTCTTTAAGTGGCCATTAGGACCAAAAAATTGTCCTTTTCTTTGCAGTCACCATGGACAGGATAGGACTGGACATCTTTCACCTGCTAAATTGTGCCCTCTGCTAAGAACCACTTCATCACAGTGATACCCATTATCACTTTGCTCTTCTGACTTCCCATTTTTCTTTCACGTCATTGCCCCTTCCCCAGTCCTGACTTCTTTTTCTCCTTTTCTTTCATTAATTTTCTTCTAAGTGAATTAATTTTGCATTAAAATGTGACTTCTTATTCAATAGGTAGATATAGTGGTGCAGTAATGGAAATGAGGGACAGCACCTGTATGCAACACATGAAATCCAAATGTCAGGCCAGCAATATGGTGAAAGGCCAGAAGCAAGGGAGACATGAGGAGGCAGAAGAGGAAAAGAAGGTACTCAGGCCCACAAGAATGCATTTTCTCTTGAGGAGATTTGCACCTGTGGGCATTTAATTTAGAGTTTGTGATTAGAAGTATTTTTGGTGGAAATTGCAAGGCTGCTAATAACTAAATTGAAGCCCCTTAAGAAAGCTCCTGGTGAAATTTTATTTAACTTGAATTATATTTGTCAGGACACCTATGTGTACAGATATCACTGTAATTGGAATTAACCTTCAAATACCTGCAAACAATTCCTGCTCTGCATGGATAGGAAGAACCAAGTCATTACCTGCAGAGAACAGAAATTCATGCTGAATCATGATGGAAAGAACTATGTATTTCAGAAAAGGTGAAATCTGGGTCCTTTTTGAAGTTGCTGTGAAGAAAGAAGCTTGTATCAGTGCTAGTTCTGTGTTTCATAATTCTGTAAAATACGAGTTTGTGTTGTACAACAAAGCAATCCCCTAAAAACCTAGAAATCAAAATAGAAAGTCCTTTGATAGATGAAAGTTGGCATCTTTTTAACATTTTTTATCTATAGTGTTGCCTACGGACACTGCATCACAGCAAAACGAAGTATTCAGTACCATTTTCCCTGTGCAGATACCTCATGGCTTCTACTCTAAAGAAAATTAGAAATTCACCTTAGTCACCTAAGGACCACAGGGTGCTTCACGTGAAACATTCTCCACCTTGTCAAAAAAACTGTAGTTGATATTAGACCTAATTCATGCCTTTCCCAAGCAGTTAAATTGTAATGCCTTTGCTCTGCTTTGGCTGCAGGACTCCCTTCACGGTGGAGGGATGCACTGCGCAACCTGCACGCAGTGTGAGAGCTTGTGGTTGGAATGGCAGCTGCTCTGCAAGGGCTGTTCCAGATACTTCTTGGCTCAGTTGGCAGGCTAAGGTCTGCCTGGGGATGCAGGAGACACAGGCTGTGTCTAAGCCACCCCTCTAGCAGAGGGAGTTTGGGAGCATCCCCTGCCTGTTGGGCTGTGTGTGGGTCAAGGAGCACTTGGAGTGGAGGCAGAGTGAGGTTGAGAGTGGGTATTGGGGATGCTGGCTTCTGTGGGAGAGGGCTGGTGTGGAAAAGCAGGTGGGGGTTTTCATGCAAGAAAATTGTTTCCTCCTTCCTTTGGGGCTCAGGGCCCTGTGATTTTCAGAAGGAACAGTGCTCAGTTATGCAAGGAAATTAGTCCAGGTGGTGTATTTTAGATAGCTCACTTTGGACTGAGATCTTTCCTCCATGTTACTGGCAGGGGCTGGTTTTTGTCATTCAAGAAATTTTCAGGATATCATGCAGCCAATTGAATTTTTACCCCTGTACACATAGAGTAAGCCATCCCTGAGCTGATGTTACTTGCGTCACTTTGCTCAGTAACAAAGTTATGGTGGAAATTTTAAAGGTCAGATGACTGCAGGATGATGAAATGCATGCAAATAGAAATGAGAAAGTTTCTGAAGTGGGTGTTTGCTTTTCGTGTCGTCAACCTCAGTCTTTCATGAACTGTTAATACTGGAAAATTATAATGCAGTAAATAATGGTGGATGTTCCGTAGTTTTTATTTCCATACAGAGTTTGCTTCTGAGATTGTTTACTGGCCTGGCTTGAGCAGTCTGTTAAGTGTACACTCTTTAAAATGCATATAAACTTCTTAATCGTGTTACTATTGCGAACTAACCTTGTGTTGTTTCTTTTTTCCTCATATAGTTTTCCCTACACAAAATGGAAAGGTTGCTATAGTGACTGGAGGCACTAAAGGAATTGGTTACCAAACTGTGAAGCATTTGGCAAGACTTGGCATGCATGTGATAATAGGTAAAGTCATTATTTTCTTAATATACTTTTTGTTTCAGAAAGTAATTTTTTTTTCTTCTAAGGAGTATTTTCTCTCCAGCATAAGTCCTTACTTATGTTAGGGAGGATGTTATGTATTAGGGGGATGTAGGAGAATGTTTTGCTAGCATTTAGCACGAATAAAAATTGATTTATGTTTTGCTTTGCAAGTTCTTAAAAAAATAGTGGATGGGATTTTTTTTCTGTAGAACTTGGAAGAGTTGTACTACCTTACATAAGAAATAAACAATAAAAAAACTGAAAAAGATGAGTTTTACAAAAATATTTTAGTTCCTTGTTACTGGGGATGGATTATGCATCAGCGTTAGGGTGTACATGTTCATTAAGAGGAAAACAAATGAAAGCCTTGGAGGAACATAACAGTTTTTAGTGGGGGATGATCTGTGTTATAAGGGCAGAGGAAGCCCTTATAACTTCATCCATGTAAAAATTACACATTTACTTCTAAGTTTGTCACTGCAAGAGGCCTCTGTAGTCAAGACAAGGAAATAAATACCTTGAGATACAGTCATGTCAGTCTGAGACAGACTGGGCAATTCACCTTCTGGAGGTGCCTGTTTCTCTCCATGGATAATAAAGAGTTTATAAGATTAAAGTGAGACATTTGAAGTCAGATGAATTTCTCTACGAGGTCAAAAACTGTCCTGTGTGCACCATTTCTTCTTTCTACTGAAGACACTATTTAGGAGACTTCCTATTTTTTAAAGATTTGTCTTTACTACATATATATATATTTATGCACGAATGTGTCTGCTAAATCAGAATTTAACATAATGAATACTTATGTGTTTAAAATGCTACATTTTCTCACTTCATCTTTCTTTAACTAGATTTTTACCTAAACCACTGTAACTTTTATTCCATAGAGTCACTGAAGATTGCTGTTTCTTTGAGTGCTATCAACCTGGTGATGCCATTTTGTTCAGCTTTTATACTGAATGTGCTCTCTCTAAGGCTTTGTATACATGTCTTTAGAAAAAAAACAAACCCACTCCAAACAATGGACGAGAGCATAGTAACTATGTACTTTTAGGTGTAGTGCAGTCAGTAACACTGATGGAGTTGTCCTGCAATCGTACAAGTGTAACGTGGAACACCACTTACTCGTACATGTTTTAGTAGATGTGTCAAACCCAAGCATCTGCAAAATGCAAGTAGATGCTGCTTTATGTAGCTAAATGCTAGATGTTGCTATGTAGCTAGATGTAGCTAATGATGTCAGTATTAATATTTCACTAAAATTGCTTTTCATCTCTAAGGTGGACTGCAAAAATGTACTCAGTGGGAAAACAAAAAGGGTAATTTTCTTCTCTTTGCATAGGGTCATGGAAGCATAGAACATTCTTTTTTTAAGATTTATTTTGTATCACTTAAAGTTTAGGGTATTCCATGTAACAAGATTCAGTGTGAGAGTTTTGGGAATGAGAAGTTTTGTGAGGTTTAGGTGCAGAATCTCTAAATAAGCTGAATTTTTTCAACTCACAATCACTCCCTCATAGATCTCATTCACTCACACTCACACCTGTACTCTCATAAGCACCAAGTTGTGTGAGCTCACGTGGTCTTGTGAGCATCACTTGAGTATGGGAAAAGGTCATGCCAGCTACTGAATCCTTACCCCATCTCTGTGCTTCTTCTTGGCCCGAAATGACAGTCTAGTTTATGGTCAGAGCTGCCAGAGAGGTTGTGCAGTCTCCTCCTCTGGACATACTAACAGTTCATCTGAATGTGACCCATTGCTACTTGTTCTAAGTGAAACTGCGTTAGCAGGGGGATTAGACAGAGCTCCCTTCCAACCACAGCCATTCTGTGATCTTTTATATTGCTGAGCAGCTCTCAGCACATTTTTCCTTATCTTCAATATATAGGCTCTGTCTGTAGCCTATTTTTAGGGTGGGCTAACAAGAAAAATAATGGTATGGGTATTATGCTGTAACCTGGATGTTATTCTCCTGATGGCAGAGTGCATGGTCATCTGCTGGCCGGTCTTCTGTGCTGTGGCCTTGACATGCACAACACAGGAACAGCGTCCTCTAAACATGTCTTTTGTTTGTCAATAAAGAACATTCTTTTAACACTTTGCTCTTTCTTTTGGTGCTTACAAACACACACACTTCCATTCACTCTACAATATTATCAATCTTACTATTTGCACTACGAATCTCTACGAATGTAAATTAATGAAATTAATTATAAGAGGCATTTGATGAGTAATATTTCCAGCTGATTCATTTCTTCCCAGCAAACTCTGACCTAAACACTGAGCCCTGTGAGTCACAGCCATCTTCTTTGCCTGTGAAATTCTTCAGCCCAAAGCAGCCCTGTCAGTAGAATGGATAGTCCCAGGCGCTTTTCCAGCTGCAAGATCATAACAGTCTCAAAAGCACATTAAGTGCAATGACCTTCCATCCTTGTTCCTCACTGTTGGGCCCAAGTGTCCAGAGTATGTTTAAAATATCTGCTGGCACATTGGCATGCATTAGCACATTCAGCTTCAGGCCACACAAGGCTCAAGTAAGACAGCAAGTGTGCTCAAGCTTTCTCCTCCACAAATGTTTTCACCCTATGTTTGTACGCAGATGTGAACTTCTGTGAAAAAGGTGTGGATATTAAGTGAATTTGGGCTTGCAAGAGACACTCACATGTAACTTACAGTCAGTCATGCTCAATCACTGAATGCTTGTTTCCCATTATAGGAAATGTAGCAATAAAGGATGATATCCCTGCAGCAGGCAAATGAGTCAAGCCTGAATGTCTGATGTGAAAAATGATTCACCATTTGTGATGGATATGATTTTGATTCAGTTTGACATTTTAGAGGAGTAAATATTTGAAGCAACCTACTTTTAAATCCAATCCACTAATGGAATGGGGAAAGCAAATAAGTAGAAAGCATGTTACCCTGTGGAACATGAATAGGCACTATCTGAAAAGGCAGTATGTTCACTCAGAGCCTTTACAGCAAGTGGTTTCATAGTTCTTTTACACCTTCTTCCTTTCCAGTCCCAGCACTGGTGCACAAGACTCCATTCTCCCACTGATGGTTTCCCTCTGTGGATACTGCTCACCCTGCCCTCAGCCTCTTCCTGGGAAAGAGGTCGTGATGAATGATGAAATGATGAAAGTAATTTTCTGTGAGTTTGTTTGATAGATTTCATTGAGGCTTTTTGCCAGGCTGCTTTTCCCGGTAGCTTCACTCACAGTCAGCAGGGCTTTTACTTCAGGAAAATCTCAGGGCAGACAGCAAACCCCTGGTAGGGAAAGCTGATGGCTGCGGTGAGTCTTCGAAATCAAGCCACACAGGGAGTTCCTGCACCCTCCTGTGTGATTTACTACTTGATAAATAAACTTGCAATTCCATTTGCAGAGAGAGAAGGTAAATGACACACCATATCCAGCAGTGACTGGTATTGAAAGTAGTGTTTCATGTGCACTTAAAAATAAATATGCTCTTCACAATGAGGACATTGGAAATCAAGATAACCTGGACATTTCTATGACCTCCCCCAGCCCAGGTCATAAAACTCAGTAGGTTCAGCTCTGGTTCAAGGTGTTTGCCAAAGTTTTGTGAGTCTCAATTTAGACTGATAAAAAACATAAACTCTTCATATTCCTTCCATCCTTTATCACAGATGTTTAATTTTGTGAAGATTCTGTGAGTGCATGTTAAAATTGCTAACTCAAAAAAACCAGCCTCAGTTTGATTTTTTCTTTTTTTTTTCTTAGTACGTTAGTAAAAGAAGGCTGAGATAATGTGTGATAGCATCTAATATAGAAGTTTTGATGATTCTGTCTGAAAATGGTGAATGAAAATCAAAAGATTTGCACCTTTACAATATGCTGCTTGATATAAAACATCAGGTTCAGGACAGAGTAATCAATATTTAATGTCTGAGTATATCAGTGTTACAGGTTTCTAAGACAGGCTCACACTTTGAAGGAAGCAATCTCATTATATTTATATATATGTATATATATTCAAGTGACTTATTTGAGCCCTGCAATTTTGGCATAAATAAATGTCCTTCCATCACCAGATTCAGCACTTCTCTGTGACCTCGGTAAGCCCTGCAGGAGACCAAGCAAGAGATATTTCTATCACCTCTTTCATTCACATTAATTTCCGATTTTCAAGCTGGATTCGCTGCACCATGAATCAGACAATTCTTATATTGTATAATACTACAGAGCGACTTTAGAGGGATAATTAAATCCTATCAAGAGGGTGCAATTGTTCATTTTCAAAGACAGTTTGATTTAATTCCAATTACTGAAGATTTCTATGGGTTACTTTAATAGTCTTTTTTTAATATACATACATCTGTGAGATGCTTGGGTTATATATTTTTTTTTTCTAGAAAAGTATCTATCCTTCTAATTTCAGCCAGGTTTTTTTTAGGCCTGAATGAGTTCTAGAGTTAGTCAGGAAGTGTCAAAATTTTACCAACCTATAGAAACTGGGTGATGATTTCTTTTTTCTGTGTGACCGTAAAGGAAATGCATGCAGATTGCTTTATAATTGTAATTCAGTTCAGGTTCTATCATATCAGTGCACTGTAATCAGGGTTATGAAAAACTCTGTTTACAGTACTCTGTTACTTATGCACCATCCATGTTCACACAGCCACACACAGCCTTCCAAATATGTATGAATTTTGTCAAACACTTTAGTCCTTAATTTCTGTTGGAAGACTGTCACGTCTGTGCTTGTTTTAACATATGGTGCTTTCAACATATAATTTTATGGGAGGAGCAAATAAAGAAGTGACAAGTCCTTTGAATTTTATCAAACTATTCAGAGTGGTAAAGACCAGGGTTGTGTGAAGAATTGCAGGGAGACCGTAAGAAGCTGAGTGTTAAAAGGCATGTGCAATTCAATGTAGATCAGTATGGAATGATGGGCATGGGGAAAAATCTTAACTCCAGAAAAAGATGTGATGGATTCTGTGTCGACCATCATCACTTTGGAAGTAGATCTCAGGGTCAAAATAGATCATTCTGTGAAACTCAGTGGTCCTCGATACGGTGCAAAAATCAAAACAAATATTAGAAATAGTTAGAAAATTAACAAACTAAACAGACGACATGAGTTGATTCAGCTGTATGAATCCTTTGTGGGCCAGAACATCAAATACTATGTTGTGTTCTGGTCTTCCTATTTCAAAATGGTTTTAAAGGGTTTAGAGGAAAACAAACTTTATCAGGGAGATGGAAAGGCACCCTTTTGAGGAGCAACCAAATGGGCTTGGAGTCTTGAATCTGTTCACTGTCTCTGAAGTATATAAAATGAGCGGCTAAAAAAATACAGAGCTTAAAATAGTATGGGGATTGATACAAACTCAGTATAAATACAGTACTATACATCAAAAAGAAATTAAACAGTCTAAAACAGGCCATTGTGATTAAAACCAAAATCCATCAGAAGCATAAAACTATTTCTGGACTAGTATCTGCTGCATAGAACCTTAAATAATCCTTGGTAAGAGCGAAGTGTAAGGTGGACAAATACAGGTGCCTGGCAGTTTTCGGAAGAACGTTGTGCATAGGCCAGTAAGTGTGTTTTTTATACTGAAAAATAAGTCAGACATTTAAAAAAAATGTAGAGTTAAATATGTGTTGATGAATTTTGGAAGAGTTAGCACATTTTTTCTAGGCATTTGTTTAATTTATTCATTAAGCATTTATGCTTAATGCTTTGAAATATTCAACAACTGTGTGAATTTTTTAATTTAATTTTAGTTTTCAAAAGCTTTTTTAAGATTCATGCCAGAAGATTTGAAGTGACTGGCTTGTCTTGAGATAAGAGAAATATCTCTTGTAGTTTAGTAATAGATTAGGAGGCAGACAACAACATTGAGAAATTATTTGTCAGCTTCAGGCTGGAGCAAAGATACTCCTGGTCCCATAGACATATGTTCAGTACATTTATAAAAGATAGATACAGAATACAGGGTGAACAGCGAGATAATTCATTCTGTTTAAATGTGTTTAGGATAGTCAAATGAGTTTGACTATTGATAATTAAAGGATTTGAGTTTCTGACATGTAAGGAGAGGCTGAGAGAGCTGTATTCAGCCTGAAGAGGAGAGAAGGATTAGGCGGAATCTTTTCCAGTGTATAAGTATCTAACATGAAAAAAAACACTTTTTTTTTTT
>VZTE01005891.1:697313-748259 GCA_013397775.1 Eulacestoma nigropectus | reverse complement strand
TTTTTTTTTTTTTTTTTTTTTTACATTTTAAGTGGTCAAACACTGGCACAAGCTGCCTAGAGAGGTTGTGGAGTCTCCGTCCCTGGAAATACCTGAGATCTGACTGGACATGGTCCTGCACCACCAGTTGTAGCAGAGGGTGGCACTGAGTGGCGTCCAAAGATGCCTTGTGAAATCTTAACTACTATGAAGAATAGGAAATAATCTCCCAATAGTGAATGACTATGTTATGAAGGGATGCATAAATACAGAGTGTTAGTAAATGCAAATACAGAATATGAGAAAAAACAGCCACACCTATGTATTTACAAGAATAGGACCTAAATTAACAGCTACTCAAAGAGTTAAATAAATATTGTGATTTACTGTTGAAAGCTCTATGTACAACATCATCGATATTTCGTGCCAGTCATAAAGGCAAATAAAATTATATTAACTTAGCAGGAAAGAAGATGAAAACAGGACTGAAAGCGTCCCTCTTCCTTTATAGAAACCATTGGTTGATGCTGTTGTGCATACTCAAAAGGAGTCTGGTTGAACTGGAAAAAACTAAAGAGTGATGGTTAGGAGTACAGGATGGCTTTGTACGAGGTGGGGCACAGAACAAAGGTCCTTCTGCTTCCAAACAGATGACTGAGGTGTGGTATCGTACAATTATGAATGGTTTAGAAAGTGAACGAGAAGTGGTCATTCCCTGTCTTATTGTATGCCAAGTAGAGAACATCCAACAACAAAAAAATACAACAACAAACAAACTAATGAAGTACAACCTTTTGAATATAATTAATTGTGTCATTAAATCACAGAGCCTTCTGTCCCAGAACTCTTTGGCGGTCAAGCACTTGAATGAACTGAAAGTGCAATTAGGTGAAGTAGTGCAGGCCAGGTTCCTTGGGAGGCCATGTGTGACTTTTGATTCAGGAAATCTCTGAAACTTCTTGCTTCCTGGAGGGTGTATTGGAAAAAAATCACTTCTAGACTTATTGCTGTCATATCTTTTCCTTAAGCATCTGCTACAGGTTATTGTTGGAAATAAGTCACTTGTCTAGATGTATTTTGGGTTTGATAAACAGGGTCGTTCTTAACTTCTTGTTGGAACAGGCAGGTAGCTGAAACCTAAGGCAATAATGATGATTTCTTTTTTCTTTGCAAATTTACATTTTCTCCCTTGCTCATTTTTTGCTTCCTTTCTCAAAGAAACATTTACAACAACATTTTTACCTTCCATGTAAAAAAGGCATGTATTTAATTGTGACTGCTGTATGACAAACTCGATGACAAAAGACTTGTGGTATCTTTAGACATAAGGAAGTTTGTATCATGTTCACAATTAATTTTTATATCTGGTCACATCCTTGTACCTAGCTTTATTGAAATCAATGCCTTAAATATTTTACAGGTGAGACCCAAGATTTGTATTTCTTTTTATTAAAGATTTTATAAATTCCTTTAAAAACCTGCTCATATTTTATTGAGTTCAAATTTCTCATCCTCAGAGTTTTTTGGGGGCTGTCATTCCTCTCTTTTAGGCATATTCTATTTGTTGTGCACAGTCATAAAATCATAATCTTCTTAACACCAGCTGATAGGATTTTGTTTTTCTCTTGAGGCATTGGGTGCCCTCACAAGCCCTGTCTTCAGGCTGGTGCTTCAAAGAAATCAGTTCCCCTTCGATCATAATGAGGATTATGCTACTCTGAGGAGGCATCTTAATTCAAGTTTCCATCTGGAAACTTTTATATTCTGTTGCACAGACATCTAACCATCATCCTTTGCAACTCCTTAATCAGATGGTATACACTCATACGGAATTGATTACTGTACCACCAAGCTTTTCCTGGTAATGCACATATACATAAGAGTTTATGGGCACCACTTCTAAACCTGGGTGTCTTGAAGTCAGCAGTGGGGGAAGGGGAGGGCCATAGGGCATGCTGCAAATGCTGTAAAGTTATCCATTGTTTCCCTGACAAACTTAGGTAAGCAAGGGCTTTTTGGATTTGTGGGTTTATTCTCTCCAGGCACCCTTAAGCTTTACAGTCTCTATTGTTGATCACAGACTATTTTAAATTTCTTTATAATGCCCTGAAGTACATTTCCTTGAAACATCAAGATTGCAAATTCCTAGTTTTGCAAAACACCAGTTGGAAAAGCTCTTGCTTTCTTTATCAGGATCAATCTTGTGCATAAATTCAGTGTGTGAGTGGCAATTACTCTTTTGGAGAGATATTCACATTCAAAGAAATTAAAAATATTGTATAAAGAATACATATAGATGTATCAGAAACCCTTAACTAGTGTGTTTTCAGCCCATGCTGGGTTTCTACTGGCTGTGCTTTTCTCAGCCTTATTCAGACTGAGAAATCTCTGTGATAATTGTGTTGAAATCCCTCAAATAACTTTCAGAGTTAGGATCTACTTAAGTGACTAAGATGACAGTGTCTGACATTTAGGATAAGATCCAAAGCCTATTGCTGCTGATAAGAATTTTTAATATGTACTTCTCTGGTGGCTTTATATCCACTTGCTTTGACTTGTGGTGTTTGTGTAAGTGAATGTGGCAGAGATGAGTAAATTTGTTTGACTGAAAGTTGTATTTAAATATATTTTCCTTTTTTTGCAACACAAGTTTTAGTATTTTATTAAGAATTATATTTTTTATGCCATTGAAATGATATCTGATTCTATATGGGTGCATCCATTTAGAATGAATTTATTTTTGTATTACTAGTTTTATTTTCAGAATTGATTGTAGTCAGCATTGTTATTGAATCAGTCTCACCTAAATTTTTCACTATTCTGTGGGGATTAAGTGGAAAAAAACCATCAGATAGGGCACGGAACGGCTTGCATAAACAGTTCTTGAGACAACGATATCTATTTTGAGTTCCCAATAGACGCTTTAAATTAGCACAAAAAGCAAGATTATAATGGTTTTGGGTACTTTGATGATCTAAGCTCCCAAGACAATGAATCCATCTTTCTCAAAGCTTTTTGAAGATTCCTTCACTGCATAAAATGCGTGATCTGTCTTCCCTTTCTTACCCTTCCCTTCAAACTACTTGAATTCAGAGTAGGCAGATCTTATGCTACAGATGCTATGACACTTAAAATGGATAAATTTTGGTATGTGGAACATATGGAAATTATAGTGAATCATTGAAAAAATGTCCAGCCAAAGGATTATTTTGTGTATCACAAAGTTTTTTAAAGAATCACGACAAATATGCTACTGAGGATCTAAACCAGCTGACAGTGTAAGAATATGACCCTTTTATAGTAAACCATCCTCCTCCTGAGTTTAGAGTGCTGTACACCTGTTCGGTGCACTTGAAGGTTGTGCCCTTTAGTGACCCAACTTCATCAAGAAGATGCAGATTAGTTTTGATTTTTCCCAACCCGAAGCTGACTGTGTTAGCTTGGTGACTTAAAAAACTTTTTTTTTAAAATTTTGAATAATTAATGTAGCACTTAAAAGGAGGTTGATCTTTTTGATGTCTAGCACTCACTTTGCTTAGAAGATCCCAGAAGGACGTACTAGAAGGGAAGCAGTGCAAAAGTGCAATGTCCCTTTCCTCTCCCACCCGCCCTTGGCAAGGGGGTGCTGATCTCCTTAATCTAACTCAGAAGCCGAGATTATCCTCCCAGTTTCATGGTATCTATCTAATCTAAGGGTCTTTGAACTTTTTGTAAGGGTTTTGGTCATTTTTTCAGTGTCTTTATTCTTTCTTACAGGATTTTCTTTGAAAGAGGGATTTCAAAAGCCTCTATTATTGTGGCAGTTTTCACCGAGGTTATTTCAATTTTGCAATACTCCAGCTGTCAGCATCTGGTTTTCAAACTCTGTTGAATCAGGCTGGAAACACACATCTGAAGTGATGTTTAGCAAAATAACTGGTTTTTTTTCCTGGTGGTCTAGAGTGAAAAATATGCAGATATGAATAAAACGAGCTAATTTGGAAGGCACTGAGCTTTAATAAATAACCATTTATATAACAGCAAAATAAAGCAAATTAAAATTTGTTGGGAACACAAGCTCTTTTAAAAGAACATACTGAGAGTTAAATCAAGACACTGGAGGCTTTAATATGCCTCATCTCTGCGTGAGAAGTGCTGAATAAAAGAGGAATCAAATGAGACCTTCACAGAATTGGCACAAAAGTATTTTTATTTCTAGCACAACACTATCCAGCCTAATAACAACATACTGAGTTTGAAATCCTACTCTAGTACATCACTTGAAGTGAAACAGTGAGGAAAATTGATCTGTTGCCCATGAACCCTGTGCACAAATTTCCCCAGAAATGGCAGTTTCACTGGAGGGTTTGTTTGTTGATGCTGCATCTGTATCTGGAAGTTAGCATCAAACTGAATGTTTTTCTTCGCTACAAGGCTGGATGGTTTTAAAGGGGGAAAAGCAGCAAGAAGAAAATACTGCAAATGTCTGTTTTGTTGGTTTGTGTTCTTTCTTTCTTTCTTTCTTTCTTTCTTTCTTTCTTTCTTTCTTTCTTTCTTTCTTTCTTTCTTTGTCGGTCCAAGCAATATAATTCCATAGTTAATGGAATTTATGGACAACAGTTATACACCTGTATGATTCCAGATTTTATGTGAGAATTGTTTTCTCTCCAGCATCTGGAATGCTAAATGTATTTATTTTGGCTAAAATTATGTAAATGTTGAGTTTTCTTGCATATCATGAAAACAAAGATGTGCTTAAAATCCTTTTTTACTGCAGAAGCACAGCTACAACTCTATTCTCAAAAGAAGGCTTCTTAGAGTAAATACCAGCATGTACCAGCTTATGTGAACAGGGAGCTGAACCAGATACCTCCTGAAGTCTCTTCCAACTTCATGTTATTCTATGGTGCTGTGAAAGAGAGAACAGGAGACTTGTAGGCCAGCACAAGAAAAAGATATCTGTATAGAAACTTTGGCAGAATTTTATATAATCAGGAAAAGAAGAAGGCAACTTCATGAAGTTCATAAGAGATATCAGTATTTTTATCCAGTTTAGATAATAAACAATAGGTATTTTGTTGTTTCATGCTATGGAAAATATTTGTGGGTGGATAAATTGAATGTTAATTTTAAAAATTTAACTTGTATTAACAATTCCAATATTTCTCATGCTTATTTTTTTTCCTTTGATATATTATAAAAAAAAATGCCAAACAAATGTCAGACAAATCGTAACCTAAGCTGAATGACAAAAAAGACATTTATGTGATGCTTAATCACATTTTATGTTAGCACTAAGAAAATTTCTCATGAGCTTTTGAGCCAGGATAGTCAGGACTTTCCTTCAACTGTGGAAGTCTTCATTTTGGAAAAAGAGCAAGGGGAAGTCTGCTCTAACCGGTTCTGAATTTTTTGCAGAATCTGGATGTGATACAATTCACTTGGCTCACAGACTCAAATCTCAAGTCTGCTAGTCCAGTGGATAGTCCTATTTTATATGAATAAATGATATAAACTGGCAGAACTTATGTGAACCGCAGTGCATTTGTGCAGCCCTCTTTAAAAACCTCTGCTGTCTGACAGTAAGGAAGCACACCTTTCCACCTAAAACTTCATACTGGTTTTACACTGTGGTTAGCACTTCATAGTGGCACTCCCTAAATTGACTGCATTGCTAATTTTTCATTTTCTGTCTTTTAACAGCTGGAAATAGTGAAAGTGATGGCCAAGAAGCGGTGAGGAAAATAAAAGAAGAAACTTTGACTGAGAAAGGTACATTATATCCTTTCCTTTAAGAAACTCTTTTTCCTCTCTTTTTGCTGTCATCTCCTTTTATATGAGATCCTCTTGTGTATTGCTAAACTTTTTTTTTTCAGTTTGGGGCACTGGAACAGGTTGCCCAGAGCAGTTGTAGATGCCTCCTCCCTGGAAGTGTTCAAGGCCAGTTTGGATGGAGCTCTGAGCAAACTGGTCTAGTGGAAGGTGTCCCTGCCCGTGGAGGTTTGGGACTAGATGCTCTTTAAGGTCCCTTCCAACCCAAATGATTCTGTCATTCTATGAACTGAATTCTTGAAATAAATCTGACTCAGGGGTAAAATGAATAGGATATTTTTTAAAAAATGTTTTCAGCCTTGATTGACTTTACTGTTTGTCATTGCAAAAGGGCTGCCTGCAAGTTACAGTCTGCCTGTGTATGTGTATGGGCACAATGATTTAATAGCTAGGAGAAAATTCATAATGCCAGTAATTTTTGCTAAGGGAAGGATGATAGCAGGTAAGAGTGTGTGCTCTTTTTCTTTTCTTGTTTTAGGAGGTACTAGGTTTTGAAAGATCAAGGCTGATTTACTGTCTTGACACATGTTAAGAGCTTATAATACTTCACAAAGTAAAACCATTTTCTTAAATATAAATGGACCTTTCATACCAAGCCTAAATTCCTTCATTTTTGTGGTTTTTCTCTTATTTTCTTTATCTGATGATCTATCATGTTTGTGGAGATATAAAAAGAGCATAGCTTGATAAGTAAGAGAAAAGGCATGTTCCACACTCTCTGCTCCGTGATTGTAATTTGCAGTTTATGGTGGAGGTTAGTGCAGCTCATATTTTTGTCCCTGGGTGTAGTTCCTAATAGTGTATGATGATTCATTCCTACCACTTTGATGTATCGTTTCTTGGCAAAATGATAGGGTGGTGTTGCTAGTCCAACCTCTAGGATCTTCATGGCTTCTTCTGAGATCTGTTTCTGTTTTTGTGCCTCTAATAATTACTGTTATGATGATCAAAATACATCTTAATTATTATGTTAAAAAAATCTTTCATTAAGATTTATTGTTTGACTTAAATAAATGTGCATCCATTATAGCCTCAGGATACATGTATGCTGGTTAAAAGCATCATAAATTAAGGCATAGTTAGGAAAGGAAAAAGGTAATTATTACATCATTAAAATCTTTTGCTGAAAGTTTCTGTACAGAGACCAAAACCAGTTGGAATTAATTACGTCACGTGACTTGCATGAAGCTGAATAAACCAGGGTCTGTCTTATGTTCTCCCTTCTGTGTGATCTTTTCTAGCAGGCTTTTCTAGCACCCTAGTCTTTCTTGATTTTTCTAACTAAACGCAGTTGTAGCCCTCAGTTATAAACTGTTAAGATACAGATAGCAGTTTGAGGAAGCTGAAAGTGTATTTAAAGTTGACTGAAGTTGTTCCTCATTGTAACTATTTTGACTGAGGCTTTAGTATTCTCAGGCCTTGGCAGGTTTGGCGTAAAAATAAATTAGAAGAGTATTGCCTTTTCAGAATTTCTCACTGATTGAGGGAAATTTGTATTTACAAGTGCAATGTCCTGTACAAAAGGCTTGTGCAGAACTGAGTGCCACTCCTGTTTTACTGTTTATCGATGAATTTGCACTTTGCTTTCAATGGGATGTGTGCCTAGATACTGTGACCAAGACAGGGCTGTGCAAGAGTATCACCTTTTCAAAAGCTACAGATCAAGATCTGTTTAGTCACTGCATAAAAACATTATTGGTTGTCTTGACCCTTTTCCCCTGCTTTTTCTTTGAGCATTTTTCATGGCCCATTTGAAAACACTGCTTTACAGAAACCGTTCCCATCAGGAATATCAGACTCTTGAAGGAGAACTACTCAAAATAGTATTGTTGGGCAGCCAGTGTGGTCAAGGATTGGGAAAATAGAGCTATTATGGACAAACAGCATGAGTGGATGCCATCAGTTTGTTATCCAGATCTCAGATCTCTTAGAACAAAGAAAATCTTCTGGCTTTTTATCAGGTTAGACAGCAAAAGGGAGCAAAAGACCTTGTCCTCTCCTTGTTGCCTGGCTGAGCCATACATAGCACAAACATCCCCAGAGACAGCTCTGGGAAAGTGCCAGGCTTATTGAATGCAAGTAATTACAATGTTTTTAAGGTACTATCATCCTTCTCTGTCTTAGCCCACTGTCTGTCTGGGGCTCTGTCTGATATCTAAGGGTAAGTAGTTTTACTTGACATAATCTGTGCTTACTTCTGGGACAAGTGAGATTCAAAGCATGTACGTAAGTAATTCCTATGAAGCAGCTGATGAGCAATAATGAACTAACAGTTGCAGAGGAGGATAAAGGGTAGTAATAAAAAGGCTATGCACGCAGGTGATGGGATTTTTTTTTGTAAAAGCATGGCAAGACATGAAAAAAGGATGGACAAAACTTCTGAATACAGGGAGGTAGGAAGCCTGGTTTCCCATGCTGGAGGCCTGGAAAGCAGAGCCAATGCCAAAAGAGAGTAGAGTACTGGAGAGGAAAGCAGTTGCCGCCATTCGCCTACAAAGCAGCAATGGTAAAGGACTCAGAAAATCTGAGCAATGTATCACTTCACACTTCACTTCTTCCTTCCACCCATCTTCTCCCCTGGTCCTACATCAGAAAACTCCTTGGTTCTTCTCCCTGCTGATTCCAGACTGTTTAAGTCCTTGGTTTTGGTTCTCTGTTCTGAGTAACCTATTGCAAAGTGTAAAGAGGGAGGACATACATGAGCAGTTGAGTAAATAAGCTACAAGTCCTTGGGGCATGATAGACCCAGTTAGCTTAACCATCAGAATCTCCTCCATGATAAAGAAATCACAGCCCTTAGATATCCAGAACAGGCCAGAAGTAGTGCTGCATTGTCATTAAAATTCTCACATGGGCACTATTTCCAAAGACCAAGGGGAACAGATTGCTACACCCTGAATCATAAACCTGGGAGAAGCCAGGATGATGTGGACGTTTATCTCGCTTCCCTTTGTTGAATAGGGAACTTGTGTTGTTAATAGTAGCAATCATATGGCTGGGAAAATCGTTGATAGCTGAGGATTGCCACAGAGATATTCTAATTGGATAAGTCTGTAATTTGCACGTTGGGTGTGTCTGTGTTAGTGTGTTCCTTAGTTAGATCAGGAGGGTGCTTTTCAGGCAACTCTCAGCTGTTGGCTGCTTGCTGAGCACAGGTTCCTATAAGGAAGGGCACTGCAGGTCCTGGCCTGGGTTCCCTTTGGACAGGACTAGCCTGGGAGGTGAGTTGCAGCAGTAACAGAGCATTAGCGCATGGGAGCAACCTTAAGGGTTTGTCTGAACTAAGCCTTCCATAGACCTGCAGCAGTGCCTATGACGGGTGCCCAGCACAAAATGAGCTCCAGAAATGGGCTTCTATTGATCCAAACTGCTTGTTAATGTAGCTATAACTATAGTTACCAGTTGTAAACAAACTTCATTGAGTTGCGGAAATGGAAGGTTTCTGTGATAAACTCAGCTCTCAATGATACTGGAAAAGAATTTTTCCATTTATATAACCGAGTTATATCTCCTGACTCAGTTACCCTCAGCTTATGTCTCTGCAAACAAAAGCTGGATTTAGCCCCAAGATTACAAATATACTAATGTTGGAAACTCATATACAAACATGAATGAAAGCTTCATTCCTTCCAGCATAGGTTCATGAATGCCAATGGAATCAGCAATTAGCAAAACTTTATGCATAAATATCATGTAGCACAATATCAAGGGAAGGCTCTCACAACTGGTGTGTAGGAGCTGGAGTTGCAACTAGAGTCAAAGAAAAAAACTAAAAGTTACTGAGAAAAGAGGGTGTAAAAGTCATTATAAGCGTAGACCTCTTCAAAAGGAGAGGCCTGCGTTTAATCTCACCCAACATTTTTGCGGCAATTCAAATAAAACCACAATTATAAAACTACGAGCTAAATTCACAGCGTTCATGAGACTTCCATTTGAAGTCAGATGAGAAAGGAAGAAGAGACTTTCTCCCTCAGAGTCAGAGGAATGCAGAGGTTAGCACAGTGGCAACCAAATGGTGTCATTTACAGTCTGACCCACATCAAGACAACGTGGGCCAAGTACTAGGATGAATTGTCTTAAAAGCAATTCGCATGCATTTAACAAGCCTGGCTTTTTCCCAGAGCTTTCTCTAGACATGTTTATGCTACATGTGGCCCAGCCAGGGAATAAGGAAATGACAAGGTCTCTTGCTTCCTTTTGTAGTATAACCTGCTAATAAACAAGGATTTTTTTTGTTATTAGAGATCTGAGATTGAAGAATTGACATGAAAGAAGAAGGGCTAATATAGCCGATATGTGCCACATGTAATTACAGAATAACTCGTGGGTGGTTCCTCCACGAACGCTTGCTCTCTGTCAGGCACCATTTTTGACAGAACAGTCCACCTTTTTCTGCTCTGTACCAGACAGTTTGTTGTTAGCTTTCCCTGCAGGCTAGAGGAAGTCAGCTGCTGAGTTCCCAAATTCACAAACTTTTAAATTTGATGGTGGTGTTCCCAGCATGTGAGCTAGAGTTGTGTTCAGCAAAGAGTTCAGTTCAGAGAAGACTGATGCCTTGTTAATATGTGCAGAAGTGTCTGCCGGGACTTGGTCTTTCACGTGGCATGTCAAAGATGCCATTATGGAAGTGGTCATCCAACCAGTCAAAAATAGTGGAAAATATTCGTAGTTGAGACATATCTTCTACAAGTGTGCATAAGCATGCATGAGTTTATGCTTGATTGTGTCAGATTTGCTTTTTGTGGTGCAGTTTTGAGTTGTAAAAGCGTAACATCCTGGGCTTGTGGCTAGACCTAATGTGGCTACTTTGTCTCTTCTACCCCATCCTGCTATTGGAATATCCCCTCTCTACCACTACTGATGCTGAAAGACCTGTAGGATTGGTTTAAAGAGCTTCCTGGCAATAACAGTGCTGTTTCCCTCTACATGTTTTTTTTTCTCATGCTGGTGCATTATGTCCAGTACTTGGCTTTGGCAGGTCAATGACTGCCCTCAGAGCTGTACAGCTGAACACCAGGCTTATGAAGACATCTTGAAAGACAAGGTAGTGATATGAATGAGAGTAGAGAAGTCTCAGTCTGACAGTGTGCCACTTTGCAGGACCCGGTGCAGAACTAGAGTTGTTCTGCTTTGTCACTTGATGACAGGTGAACCTTGCCTAAACATTAAGATTTCTTTTCCTTCCATAGCCTCATCTGAGGTTATATCAGGTATATTCAAGCCATATGAAAATATCTGAATCTTGAAAAATATTGGATGTGTTAATCTAAGTTTGTGGCTGGATATTCCCCATGCACAAGGGATGGAAGACTCCTTTCTGGAGTCCAAGGAAGTAATGCATGGGCTAATACTTTTTCTCTGTCCTCACAGCACTTATGTCCCTTATCCAGTAAAGCTGGCGACTTTTTACTTCATATTAAGCAGGGAAGATTTTAATCCACAGAAAGGTGTCTCCAGAGCCCTGTGATAAAATCGCTTAGGTGAAAAGTTTTAAAATCAATTGTCCTGCTTTTCTGTTTGTTTTACATAATTCTTTAAGGCAAAACCATGGTTAAATTCATTAAGTCTGTTTGCTTATGTCTTTTCTTGTTCTCCTTTTGACTTCCAGTGTAACATGATACAAGATTTCCCTCCTCAGTTCTTACAGTTATTTAAAACAATAGAGAACCCCCTATTTTTTGGGTTTCTTGAAACACTTTAGAAATTGAGTTGTCATGTTAACAGTGTGGCAAATCAGAAATTAAGAGCAATATGAATATGGTTCACAAAGCTGAAGATTAATTGCATATCTGGATAGTGAGATGGAGATAAAGTCTTTCAAATGTGAGTTGTATTCATAATGCAGGCTCAAGCTCTGCCTGTTGGTTTCCTGAATTCCCATTTCCATTGGAAATGTGAAACGCATTTCATTAACAGGCTCTGCCACTAGGAAACATGATTTTCTCTTATTTTAATTATCTCTAATTGAAACTTAGAGACAAAGAAGTGCACAGGTGTAGCTGTAGGCAGAATAACAAAGTTCCGTCAGATGTCTTGAAATGATTTTCTGACTGTAAATCACCAAAGCTTTGTGTGACTAATGGCACCAAAGCTCTGAGGTTAGGATTTTGCTGATTTGTGCTGCCCTACTGAAGGAAATCTGGAGAAAGGGAGTTTCAAATTAAAATTGCCTCTTCAAGGCTGGAAAAAGCTCCCATTTCAGACTTTTACAGGATTTTGATCCTCCTTTATGTACTTGTAGAGTCATGATGTTGTGCAGTGGCTGAATAAAGGTGCTCCTGGGTTTGTCACCTCCTTTAATATGCCGTTAGTTTTTCCATCTCGAGCAGTAGTTGCAGGCAGGTCGTGTGAGCTATTTCCAGACCTTGTCTGTTTTCAAGAAAATTGCCAGCATATACTGAAAGACAAAGCCAAGAAAAAAGCAATTTGTTTTCTCTCTGGAATGCTTTCATATTTCTCTTCCAAGAACTACATTAGCTTCTGACTTAGCTTCTGTGGGTGACGTGGGGCTTTAGAAGTTAATTGGCTTATAACAAGTAGAATATTTTCTGTGGAAATGCCATTGGCTTCTGTGCTGGGGATCCAGCTGCCAAGAGCATGGAGAACTTGTGGGCTGAAGCAAACGTGGAATAAGCAGAGCCTGCATGCTGTGTAAGCAAACTCCCAGGTATGAGCTGCATGTCAAACAACAGATGCTGGTCAGCCCGAGTGTGCGGGCAGTGCCGGTCTTTCCTTGTCAGCAGGATGGCAAAGCTCCAGAGGAAGCACAGCGAGAGAGGAGCCTCTGCACCTCCAAAGGACCAATGCCAGTGTGCCCATGCTTAATTTGTGCTTCAAGGACTGTCTTTCAATGGTGAAGAATTGAAGCTCTGAATAGATGTCTCAGTTCTTAAATGAGTTATGAGCCAGGCTCTCCCCAGCCGTGCCCAGTGACAGGACCAGAGGCAATGGGCACAACCTAAAATGCAAGAAATTCCATTTAAAAATAGAAAAACTCTTTTTCCGTTTTTTTGTTTTGTTTTGTTTTGTTTTGGGTTTTGTTTTTGTTTTTGTTTTTGTTTTAGCGTAAGAGCTTTTGGGTATTGGCACAGGTTGCCCAGAGAGTTCATAGAGTCTCCATCTTGAGAGATATTCAAAAGCCATCTGAACACAATCCTGGGCAACCACCTCCAGGTGGCCCAGTATGAGCAGGGACAATCTCCTTCCAGCCTCAGCCACCCTGTAACTCTGCAAGTCTAGCAAATTTTAGCTGCCAAACCCATATGAAATCCTGCCTGCTTTGTGTGTCCAGCCCTGAATACAGGTACTGTAACATACATGGATTCCAGGACTTCAGGGCCTTCCAGAAACTGTTTCAGTGTCCATACAGTGCCAATATTAAGACTCCTAGGCACATATAGTGATAAGAATAGCAGTAACTTGACCGTAATGCAATCTTAGGAAGCAGGTATTTTGAAAGAACTTCGTAGCAGTGTAAAAAATCACATCTGTGCAAGCAAAAAAAAACGTTCAATGGAAACAAAGGCAAGGAGTGTAGGAACACTGATGTTTAGAGTAAGAATGACTCCGAATCAGCTTCCTTTCTGCATTTTTTTGGTGTTTAGATTTTTGGTTTGTTTTATTGTTGTTTTTGTTGTTGTTGTTTGTATGGGTTTTTTTTGTTTAGATGTCTTTTGTGTGTTTTGTTTGGGTTTTTTAGTTCTTGGTTTTTGTTTTGTTTTAGATTTGAGGTTTTTTTTTTTTGTGCAGGGTGTAGGCTAATACATTTTATTTTAAGACTTAAGTTTTAAAATCTAAGATTTAAATTAAATGTGTTCAAGATTACATGATGCATGTCATCTCTGCCACATTTTCACCATCTGACTGTAAATGATCATGCTCATATACACTTCGAAACTCTTCTGAGCCTATTTAAAGTCTTGCAGGCAGCCTGTAAGGCCAGTATTTTTTAATAGTCTTTTCTGATACTTGCTGCTACAAAATCTTGCTTGTAAGAAGAAAAAGAAATATTCCTATAGAGACTTATAGACTCTTCAATTAAGCAAAACATCTAACATGAGAATCATTACATGCCTAATAATCATGTCTCAGTTTGGATTCCTCTTCCTGTATTGAGGCACTGTTTCTGGACGAGGTGATGCGAGCTGTTACCACCGCCTGATTAATTTCCCCATGATAATGCTCAGCTGTGTTTCATTCCTTATTTAATTTTAACATTATGTCTGCCACTGACTTCTCTTACCAAGATTACTGTTGACTTCAGGCTGCTTGGCAGGAGTAGCACTTCCCAACTGATGTGACTTGAGGTGACAAAATAAATCAAATCATCTTTCCAACATTTACTTTGACCTAGTTGAAAAATAATCCTTGCCAATGTTTTACCTCCCAAGCATGAAAAACGTGTGGGCCTGTGGTGGGAGAGAGATCTCCACGGCTCTGGGCAAGATTTGCTGTTGTTCTATGTTTCCTCTCATTTTACTCCAATCTCACTTATGCTCACACACTTGTGCTTTTTTAAAAAGTAATTTACAGCAACTAAGCTTCCTGGAACATGGATCTCACTTAAATGATACAATGTCTGTACTTCTGTCTCTTTAAGAATTTGATGGCAAATCAGAGGGAAAATAAAAGGAAGGAAAAACATTATAAGGAAAAAATCAATTTCTCCTTTTCAAAACTTTGTCATGGCAGTAGGGGGCTTCTGAACTGGAGGTTTGTAACAAGTTAATTTTCCAACCTAAAATATTGCAGGCTTTCACCTAGCTTATTGAAAGTCAGTCCCTGCAAAAATCCCATGGCCCTAATTGGAATAATTTTTTGTGAAGATAGAATTTTTCCAAGAGATATGCCTGTTTGAATGGGAGTGTTTATTGGCAAAAGAGAAACAGAAACACTTTTACACTCATATCTACAAAATAACACAGAGAAAGTGTAGAATCTCTGTAGAAGGGATTAACTTGAAAAGTGGCAGTTTGTGTTCAGCCCGATCCAGATCAAAGGCTTTTCATCCCAACTATGTTTCTTATGTCCCAGACTACTGTACTATAAAAGTCAATCTTTGTTTAAGAATCTAGACCTTAAAATCTTCTTGAATTAATAAACTTCTGCTTATCAATGCTTTGTGTTGTTTTGCAAATGCACACTATAAAGATTTGGGGTTTTTTAACAAGAAAATTTTGCAAAAGTTTGTTTAAAAAAAGATTTTGTTTAAAGATTGCCAGAAAATGGAAATATCCTACGGAAAACACTTCTTCTGTGTGAGTCTGCACCCTCTTTCTATAAGTCTATTTGTTTTCGGGTTTTTTTGCTTTGGGCTGATGCAAAAATGAATTATTCTGTCCCTGGCTAAGTGAAGTCTTAAAATGGGATTTCCTTCAAGACTTTGTTTCTGAAAGTAGAAGACAAAGCACATCTCCAGTGCCATGAAGGCCTTATACTTCGAAGCCATTGGCTATAGATGATAGAAGGCGATGTCAAAAAATGTGCTTATCTGGGAGAGAATAAGCCTGATATACTGCGCAGTTCTCCGGAGAATCTTAGACTCTTCCTCCAGTTAAGATGATCTCAAGTGACTGGGCGAAGACTGCTTTATTAGAAGATATATGAAACAATTTTTTAGACTGGAATCATAATCCTGTAGTTACCTTGACAACTACCAGTGATATATAACTATATTGTGTTTGCCTCTCCAGATGCCCTTTCAGTCAGTCCTACAGAGAGAAGACCGAATATTGTTTGTTTGTTTGTTTGTTTTTAATTTGCTTGAGTCATACCTCTAGAAACATGCTAGTCAGAAAGCAGTACCCATTTCTGTGTTTCCACCCAGCAAGATAAAATAGTATGTTTGCCTTTGCTTGCAAAAGAGAACAATTTGTTGCAGTGTTCCCATATCCAATTAACTTTTTCTTCATCTCAGTGCAGTTAAAAGTAGAGCATATGGGCCAAGTTTGCGTTTATTGGTGAGCATTGGGCCCCAGGGTGCTGGCAATGTGTGTATCTATGGAGATGGGCAGAACATCGTGGCTGCAGCAGCTTTGGGGAGCTGACAAGCAGAGCTGAGAGGTCCTTCACCCCCTCTGAGCTCTGAGGTCTGCCTGTGTCTCCTTGTGGGCAGGCTCTCCAGGCGGTAGTCTGGGGCAAAGCCTGGCATCTCAGCCTTGTGCAGTGGGTGCACAGTCTTTAGGGGAGTCTGATATACAGATCTTAGTAATTTTTTTTATTTAGATGACAAAGAACTCATCAGGTGCTGTAAATTGCCGTGACCAAAGGTAATTTCTCAAGGGTAGTCCAGAAATACCATTCTTAGGCTGTGTGAAGATTTAGCACCTATATCCTTAGTCTCTTAGATGTAATTTTACCTTATTTTCTGAAGATGATGTTTTAAAATAAAGCCATTCTTTTGTGCTTCCAAAGTGTTTCCATGGGGGTTATTTTTCAGAACCTGGATGCAAAATGGCTAATCCTTTAT
Source organism: Eulacestoma nigropectus (assembly GCA_013397775.1). Lineage (NCBI taxonomy): Eukaryota > Metazoa > Chordata > Aves > Passeriformes > Eulacestoma > Eulacestoma nigropectus. Next base: position 732,001 of record VZTE01005891.1, on the reverse strand, counting down.
TTCAGCTAGAAAAGTGCTATCTGCCAGTCCCAATTTTAGGGATTTGTAAGACAGCAAAATGAGGACATAACAGGGGATTTAATTAATTTCCTTCAGCCTACCATAAGAAGCACATGCTCTGGGGAGTTTGGGTCCAGTGCAGCATGGTGACTCATGGGGAACAGTTGTGTAAGGAGTGGGTGGGGGCTGAAAGGAAACAGTGTTTGTGGGTCCCTGCCTCAGTCTGTTCTCTGCAGCTTGATGGGAAATGGACCTAGGGGGTGCTTTCCCTGCTGCCTGGCTTCATGGACCCTTTCCGCAAGCTGCCATTGCAGCACCCTTTTAAAACACACCATCTTCTGGTGATAAAAATTAGTGATGTTTTTCCTTCAGTTCCTTTTTAGCACCAGGTGAGATTATATGTCACTGATGATATAAGGAGTATTCAGTCTCAGAGAGATAGTATTAATCTATGCTACCAGCACTAAATTATTCTTTGACTTGAAAAATAGATTTTTTACTGACCCTTTTTATTTTTAAAACAAATTTTTATAACAATTTCTCTTTTACTGCAGGTTAATTTCAGATTTTGCAGATTCATTTCAGATAATGTTTTTTTAATATAGTTTAGTCTTTGAGTTAAATAAAAACCAGCTTTCTACTGCAATGGATGCTATAAAAAATAGTATGTACCGATGTGTTCAAAGAACAACTGAATCAGACAGATAAAATGAAAGAAAAATTAGTGGAAAAAGGAAAACAGATAACAGAATGATAGGAGAAAAAAAAATCACAACATGAATTCCACATTTCGTGTTCCATTTTCTTTTTGAATGGTCATATTTTTTAATGTAGTTTTAAATTTAATCCAGAATAGACAGTTAAGACACTAAGATGCCCGTTAATAAGCCCAACAAAATGGAGAGATACTAAAAGCTGAGAGGAAAGAGAGACTAAGGAGAAATCCAGCACAAGGAGTAGACAAGGATGAAGAAGCATACGAAGACAGAGAGAAAGAAGAACCTGGAAAGAGGTTACTGCCGCATAAATTTGAAGGAGCGTAAGATCATATCCAGAAAATTTCATGTGCAGGGGCTGAGTGTTTGTTTAGTGTTTATGTTAAGCAGAGTTTTTAGTAGATGAGTCTCTGAGTAAAGGACTGGAGTCACTCCGTATTTCAGGATTTCTTTGTTGGAAGTTGCATTTATTACACCAGGATGTTGGAGAAACTCTCAGAGAGTCATGTCCTGGTCAATTGTGACACAGGTTTCACAGCCACACCTGCTTATAAGGGTGAGCTGGGCTAGCACAGTGCTAGCAAGGCTAGCTACTTAGTAAGGCTGGTTTAACCCCCCAGGCAGTATGTGTGAGGGTACAAGCTTTATTCTAGCCCTCAGCTTGCATATTCCCCCCTAATGTTCCATCAAGGAAAACTGTGTATTTTCCTGTCCATTCTGTGTAGTTAACTTTCCTTGTCTTCTCTGAAGATCTTCTGAAGTGCTCAGCATTCCTGACATCATTGTATTTCCATCTCTGACACTCTTTCCCCTTTCTCTTTTCCTCACTCCTCTCCTTTCCTTACTCTCACTCTCCTTTTCCGTCTCTCTTTAAAAAAAAAAAAATTCTATAGAGTGGAAAATACAGCTTTGGAACACGTATCTTGCTGTTTCATATTATTTTTAGGATGGTATTCATGTGCTCATAGGAATTCCTTTTCATTCTGTGGTTTGCGTACTGCAAGCCAACAGTAAATATCAGTGGGAACAACCTGCATTTTTATTGTGCCTTTTCATTTTCAATTTTAGAAACTTATTTTCAATTTTAAAAATAATCCCAGGTTAATGGTGCTTGTACAGTCAAAAAAATTGCACATCTTTAAATGGAACAATGTGATTTGCTATTCTGTGTATTTCATCCACTATGCTTAATTTTTTTAGTTTCTCTTTAGCTGGCTTCTGAGATGGAGACATAAACCTACTGCCCAACCAGGAAAAACAAGCTCCTTCATTTATTTTATATAGGATTGGAAGAGTACACATGAATGATATGGATTGCATGATATCTTTTCTCTGGCAACTATTCTGTTAAATTAGTTTCAAAGCTGTCAAATTAAATAACATGAAATAAGAGTGACATGTTATGTCCAGTGGGTGTTTTTGTCCTAGGAAGAGGTATCATGCTAGCCTTGGGAAAAGCCTGAAAGATAACTTCCATTATTATTCAACTGAAAAGCAGAAAAGAGTAACTGAATCATTAAGCTAATTTTCTCTGAAAGGTATGAAATAACTATTGATGGGTTTTCCTCTCTTCCTGTGTTCCTGCCCTCTTCATCTCAATGTCTCCCTGGCATCTCTATTCCCACTGATCCATCCTTTTGTCCTTTTCCCAAACCTTCCTTCTCAAGTCCTGTATGTGTTTCTAAATATTTCTGGCTTCCTTTTTTTTATATCTCAGAACTGCAAATTCTGAGTTTGACTGCCAAAGGCAAGGCAGAAATAGGTATCAGTGGGCAGACACAGAAATTTAAAGGCAGGAACTTTACTTATCCATCTATGTATTTTCATCACTGCCCCCAACCGGTTCCTTGTCAGTGTGGCTCTCTTTGCCTTTGACATGGGAGCTTTTTGGTCATCCCTTGCACAGATGAACTAAAACATTGTCTCCCTCTCTCGGATAGCAAGGAAAGCCCCTGAGTTATGGTACGAGGAAGGGTATCCAAAGTCTCCATCCACGGCATGGAGACACAGAGCTTCCCCTGCTATCTAGGGACTGGAGGCTCACGCTGCTCAATGTGTTTTGTCCAACAGAAGCTGAAAGGGCATTACAGATCACCACTACTGAGGTTAGAAGCCCTGTTCATTCTTCCCCCTCTCTTTTGTGGCAGGTGCGTCTGAAGTGCGTCTATCAGTGGCATATATTGACCCAATTCTCAAGCATTATTAAAACCTGGGAAGCTCTTTTAGTGGTTTTATTTTCATTCTGGACATGAACAGCAAGCAGGTAGAAACCTGTGAAACTACACTGGAGCTTTAGGAAGACAGAATGAGAGAAAAAAACCCTTAATGTTACTTTTCCTTTCTTGACATTTTTTTTTTCCTTTTAAGTTGACCTGCTAGGGGCCAAGTAGCTCCTTAACTCCTTAAAAAGTGAACATTAAAGAGAATAGATATAATAGTATGGTCAGAAAAGAACTTGTCATTTATGCAGGACTAAGAAGAAATGTCAAGTATTCTGTTTCTAACAGTTTGTATGATTACATTCAATAAACATGACTAACAAAGCTATTTGATTGTTGCATCTAGATATTTCTAACCCTTGTGGGGAGAGTATTGTAGCCTTATAAATAATGGGGTTTAGGGCTGTAATTCCATCTCTTTTTGAAAACAATGGTAAAGTTACAATTGACTTGAATGCAATCAGGGATTCTACCTCAGTTTCAAACACTTCAAATATTTATGTTTAGTGTACTGCCTTAATTAGAAGCTGGCCTCAGATTTATCAGGGCAGTGACAATTCCAGCAATTCATCTGGACAGTTACTTAGAGGTACTCCAGGAAGGCCAGAATTTTGATCCTAGTTGGCCATAAATTTGTGCTGGGAGGTGAGTCTCATGGCCCTTCAAATCTGAATCACAGTAAGTGTGCAGGCAGCTGCTATTCCCACCCATGTACTCACTTACTACTAAAAGACCCATAAACTAAATTTCTCTATTTCTTCAGTCAGTAAAAACTCTAATTCAGCTACGTATTTTAAAATGCATGCCTTGTAATATTTTTGTTTCCAATGAATTTACAGTTAATTGCAAGGATTTTTTGAAGGCTTCTAAACCCTTATTTAGCCTGTATAGCACTGAATAGTGGTGTGATTTCTGTATATGCCAGAGTTCATATATGCTAATCAGTTTGACTGCTTAGAAAACACTGCATAGCACCGGACTAATTTGCAGGGAGAGTAGCCTGTAAAGGTTGGCTATTAGCTGGTTTCAGTCACCTTTTGTGTACACATTGCCTGACAAACAGCTGGATTCTTGTGCGTTCCCAGCAGCTTGCAGTTCCAGTGCAATGAGGCAGAACCAGTCTTTTCTGTATTAAAGATGAAATCAAGCCAAAAATAGTCTCTATAACTGATGTTTTCTTTTATTCATGGTAGTTACAGGCAACAAATCAAAGACCTTAGTTGCTCTATACTATGCACCCCTCCCCCCCATACACACACAGTTGCAGGCGTTTTGCAGTCCTTCCTTTAATGAGCTTCTTATTCTGAAGAGGTCACACTCATCCAGAACGTTGTTTATTTTTCTCTGTTTGGGAGCAACACCTTGCGCATATCTGCAATCATTCCCCTGTTAAGTGTTGTCTAATTGCGCACTTTTGCTCTGTCTTTCAAGAAGTTCCTAATGATCCTCCCAAGCCTCTGTTAAGCTAAATATTTCTGTGTTGTCAGCAACTTTCACCACCTGTCTATTCAGCCTGCTTTACAGAAAATTCCTAGCACCTGGCAGCTAGCACTTGTTTGGGTATGAAGCAAATTAACCACTACGTTTCTCTGGAGAGTGCTCAGAACTGGCAGCAGGAAGAGGCAATGACTGCTCCTGGTGAACAGAACCATCAGTCAGCCTTAGAGTCAGGTGCATAGGGAAAGGTTCTTCTTGGGGTCCAAAAAAACCTGACACTGAAAGCCTGGGCTGGGATTTTTGGTTGGTTGGTTGGTTGTTTTTCCCGTGATGTATGTACAGAACAGCAAATGCTCAAATAAAACAAGTAAGCACGATTTGGAAATAGCCAGTGCCTTTGCCTCAAATCAACCCCATCTTATAATAATAGTTGTATTAAGCTCTGTGGAACTGAAGAATGAAGCTTGCAGGTTGCAAAAGCAAGGAGCTGAAGGCACCAAGAAGGTAGCATGCTGGGATGCAAGCTGCTTTTCTTTGGAAAGAGGGTGTTTTTTTCAGGAGTTCTCCTATATATTACCTACCTCAGTGTGTGGGTGTCAAGTCTTCTGAGAAGATGGAAGAGCAAGCGGTTAGACACAGAGCAATGGGAATGCTGTGTCGACTGATCAGGAACCTTGTCTGGAAAGCTAATTTTAAGTGAATGCAGCAGGGAAATGTGTAGGAAAAAGCTGGATAAATTTGGAGGTTGTTTTTTTTCCTTTTTGTTGGAGTAAGAGAAGGAGTCAGGGAAACATAAGTTGCCAGCAAGAACAACAGAAGGCTTTGTAAAGTTTTTCGTGAATACTGTAACAAATGTCTTTAACCTAGATATCTTGAACTGAATGGGAGGCAGGTACTAGCATGAAGATAGAAGACTAGATAAATGCAAGATTTTTGAATTGCTCTTTCATGAAATAGAGGATTTTTATCTCACATTTTTAACTCTCAAGGGAGAGTTTCAAGAAATAGATCCAAGCCTAGGGAAGCAATAATAATGGTGGAAGAGTTACCAATAGCTCAGGGATGACTGTGAAGTCAATTGCAACTGGAGAGCTGCTGGCTATATTGGACACATTAACTGTATACACACAGATCCTTCAGGTTTTTTAATATAATAAATAAACAGCAGTTGGTATTGAATCTCCATATTCAGTTTCAAGAGTGATATAAATTGCTGACTAAATGGTCATATCAGTATCCTGGCTCATTTTGTGAAAGTTTCAGAAAGCAGAGCAGTGTGGATGAGATACAGGAATGGTTTCTACAGATGAGCAATGTTGGACTTTTTAATTACAGTCAGCTCAGCCTCTGAATTCATGAGTATGCTTTCTTCTTTGGACTTTTTCTTTTTTTAATGTGCTATTTATCATTGCAGTGAAGAACTAAAAGCTTCGTTTCACTGTGTGAGTATAGGGAGAATTATAAATCGAGGCTTATTTTCGCTTGATATTAATCTTTTCTTATGTAAGCCAAAAGTAAAAACTCGTAAAGGAGGTAATATTTTGTTTCTTCTGTAACATGTCAATAACAGCTTGTCTTTGGGAATTTCAGCCTTTCCAAATTCAGTTTTAGCACTTACGTGTTTACCTGTTTTAATTAAGAATTGGCAGGAATAAAAGAAAAATTCTATTTTATGAGCTGATATGATCTTAATTGAGAATGCCTGGCTCTCACATTGTCAATGATCACTTATTTTTGTGAATTATATCAAGGCGCACATGCGGAATGTGTAATACTCCCCCATGGCAGTATCTAGCAGAAGGAGCTGAGAGAGCCCAGGTGTTTTAACAAGGTGGTTTGAAAAAGCTCCAGAATTAGTATGTGATTTTGGAATCCTTGGAGGAGGCAGGGGACAGCTTTCCAAACACCTGGATTCCTTGATCCACCTGTAGGATAAGCTTTCCTGCCTAAGATGTTGCAGCATATTAATCATCTTTGCCATGCTTGAACAATTCTTCGTGGTGGAGCTCCAGAAGAAAAGTGCAATGTTTTTATGCAGAACCCATAGAAACATTGCCCCATAAAATGTGTTCTTCCCTGCCTTGTTTCCTTCAGACTTGCAGAAAGACTTTGAAGGGCAGGGGTCTGGAGGAAATAGGAAATAAGAGGCCTTATCATGCTTTAGAACTTCTGTGTCCTTATGTAGTCTCCCTCCAGTGACAGAGGGAAAAATACAGATGCTTACCTAAATAGTGGTTTGGTTTTTAACTCAAATACAGTTTCTGAGTAGAGCCTTTCAAACTGTGCAGTTGTAATAGATCAGACAGAAGCTGGGAGATTTTAAAATATGTAATGACAGTAGTGGAGGTTTGGCTATGATTTTGCTGTGCAAGAGGAAAAACATGGGCACCAGCAAAGCATGGGAAGAAATGGAGTTGTGTCAGTGAAATAGTTTCATAATAAATACATAATTTGAAATGTTCATTTCGATTTTCATGCATACTATAAGCAAACTAATAAATCTCAGTGTTATTTAAGCAAAGAAAAAATCATGCAATATACGGAAAAAGTTGAATCCAGTGAGATGTAAGATAAGATGGTCAGCAGACCTGTCCTCAGATCTTTATGGGAAGAGAAAAAGAGGCCCCAAGACTACCTCTGATGCAATTTAGAAAGGATATATCATGTGCATTATGAAGTGGTTATTAGTTACCGCTATTAAAAAAATTGCCTGCTGTTGCCAGGCCTAACTTTAGCTTTTTGAAGTGCCTAACTTATATTTTTGAATCATGTTGTTCTTTCATCTCCAAGATCAAAGAGCCTTGGACCTATTTAGGAATGTTCAGCCTGTAATAGGCTCAGTTAAGGTGCTTGTTATATAGTACCTACCCATGTCATGACTTTGGGTGATATATCCACATGGCTTTCTGAGGCTGATAAATATAATCTGGTCCCAATTGTTCCTGAAGTAACTGGTCACTAATGTGTCAACTAAATGACCAAGAAGGTGCTTCTGACTGGTGGCATCCACCTCCCGTATCAGGGTAAGACAGATGCACATATTAATGACGACTGTCACCTTTGTTTTTCCAGGGAGGAAATCTGGAAACTCTGGAAAGCTACTCAGTTGTGGATAACTAGGGTATGCTACAACATGCTCCCACCAAATTACTTGAATTGGAAGTGGTCATCAAGTCAATCACATTAGGGACATGGATGGTTTTTAAATATTCCACAGGGGGTGGGGTAGAATATGGTGAATGTATGTTGTATGAAATGTTGAGATTCTTGAATTTCTGATCAAGGTGATCAAGGGATAAAATCATAGTTCAGCTTTATGAGAGTTGGAGATTTCAAGAGCTACCAATGTGGGTTTACAGGGAGATATATATCCTGAAGGTTTGTATGAGGCATCTCATCCACGCTGCTGCATCAAAACCTCAGTTTCATCTGGTATAAAGATCTCATCTGGTATGAACAAGTTCTTCCAGATACACGTTTTAGGGGTTTTTTTTTTCCGAAGATGTCAGGAGAGAGCAAGCATGTATCTCTTTCCTCATTCACGTAGCAACAGATCCTTTTGTAAGGAAGGAACTCTGGCATACTTAATGCATTTTTTATTCCATGAAAGAAGCAAGGCCTTTTGTTGCTCAGAATGATAATCCCCTTTAGAAACAGTCCTTCAGCATAGCTAATGTTGGGTACGCTATGGTCAGTCTGTCTAACCTCATCTGTGCTATTGCTTAAACTCAGTGACTGAGAAAGCCTTTGTGGACTGTGTTGAGTAACTTGTGGTCTTCTCACTTGCTGAAGTGTCTCCGAGGCATAGCTTGGACAGTCAGTGTGTCTAAACCACCGGTGCCTGGGAGCTGATGGGAAGTGCTGTGGGAAGCAGCAATAACTGGTGGGGTGGACAAGCTCTCCTCCTGCTCAGTTTCAGCAGCGACCATTGTGTGGAAAGCAGCTCTGCTCTGTCGCTGCGGCTCACACACATTTGCTGCAGTTGGTTGCAGGACAAAATTCACCTGAACTGGTCCTGGGGAGCTGGAGCGCCCTTTGGCAGGCCATGAAGAAATAAGGAAACCAAGAACTGGTGCTTCTGGTGAAGATGATTTTGGGAGCTTGAGCTTGGGCTCTTGTGGTCCTGTGCTATGTTCCCTGGCATCACGGAACTCCTTACCAGCCTCAGCCATTTGAGAACTGGTTGAGTCCTTCAAGCTCTTTACTCAAACACCTTCACTAGTAACAGAAGAGAGACTGGCACATCTAAAAGGCAATTTTCTGCACCTTAGACAGCTCTTTTAAGGAGGGCAGCCCAAGTATCTAGGTGGAACTAGACAGCTGACATCTAGGCAACTCTAGCTAACTGATCGCCTCCCTTCTTTCTGTACCTTTGCTGCCATGCATAATTCAGTCCTTTACAGGGAGGATAAGTGTTTGTTGGAATTAGTGAAAGAACAGATTAAAGGCTCCCAGGAAGAGCTATATATATATATATATATGTGTGTGTGTGTATATATTGAAGCATTGTAGGAAAATTTATATACTTTTTTTCGTAAAAGATAAGAAAGAGAGTAATGTAATAAATAATACACCTACCACTTCCAGACAAACTTAAGAGAGATGTATGCTAAGAGAGATGTATGCTGGCTTCAGTCCAGCAAAGCCATTAGATGTGGGTAAACCTTAACAAAAAGATATGTGCTTAGCTCTCCCTCCTTATGTTTTTTAAGGCACTGATCTTGTGTCTTGATCCATTTAGCCCATTGGGCTGGAATGTTTGAGGACCCACAAGGGAAAGGCCACAACCTGGTCCAAGGTTATGTTTACCAGCGCCCCCCACCCTCACCCAAAACCAACCAGGCAGATTTTTTTGTACCCCTGAACCCAAAGAGTTTTCCTTTTCTACAGTTTCTGTGTGTTGCATGCCAGACAGTCCCTTACCCTTCAATGTTGGTGAAATTTGTATGGACTCAATATGTGTCGGCCAGGATTTGAGCCCAACCTAAACACAGCCAGAGCACGACCATTATTGATCACGGGCACAGAAGTCTTTGTAATGCTAAGAATCTGTTCTTTCTCTAGTTTTGATTGTACTTCGGGGGCCAGGGGAACTTTGATCACTGAATGAAACTGTAAAGGGAATGAAATAATTTGTGCCATTTGTGGAGTAAATGGTTTAGATAAGGACTCATCAGAATTTTTCAATGGCTTAGCCAGTTAGAAATCTTTGTAACAGGAATACAACATTGTGTTCAGGGACTTTTTTTCCCTGAATGTCCTGGAATTACACAGTGCATTTTTATGTACTTCTCTGTGTTTCTGGTGAACAGTTCTAAGACTCTGTGGGTCTTCTGAATTGAGCCAGTGGTGAAACTTTTCTCTATGATGTTGGTTCGTGTAAATGTGTTGGGGTACATGATCTGTGAGTTAAAATCTGCATTAAGGCTTCAAAATTTTATTTGATGGTTGTGCCTTAAGGCCAAGCATGAACAACTGATATTTTTCTCCATTTCATTTCCTCTGCCTGTGTCTTGTTTAAGCTAGAGACACAGTAAAATCCGTGGGGGTCCAAACTGCCTTCTAGTTGTGTCAAATAGTGTCTATTCATCAATGAGATACTCTGCTATGTAGGATTTTGGAGAAATGTAGGTATGCTGAAAGGAAAATGCAAAAATTTTAGGCGTTACTTTTGTGGTTGATCTATTCGTCTACCTGTTATCTGTGAATATGCCTAGTCATACCTTATGCATGTTTGTGTGTTTGCTTCATGCAGTGGGATTTTCCTTACTGCTTCAGGAAGAAGCCCTGACCTCTGTGAAAGACTGCTGGTGTGATGACCATGGCTCCAGCACCCAAGCCTCATACAGAAGCACACTTCTAGTACATGTACTCAGTATCAACATCTATACGTGTTAGATAAAGCTGTCAGTTCTCTAGCTTCCAAAAATGTAATTTCCAGGCTAGCACAACATTGTAAGTTGTCTGATGCCAAAAGCAAAGGCCAAGTCTTCATTGTCTGGAATGTTTTGTCTGTTCTGCAGAGATTTGCACAGTGCTGTGTCTGTACTTGCTGGTGAGGTGCCTGTGAGAAGCATCAGTGTAATGCAGATATGCCTTACCTTTCTCACTCCCTATTTCATGCAGATGCTCCAAGCTCAAAGCAGTGTCATCTGCCCCTTCCATGGGCAGAGGACCCTTGGCAGATATGTTCCTTCCCATATAAAGGTCACAGGCTGCTACCACCGTGAATGCTATGAATAGTTCGGCTGAAGCCGTCTTTTAAGCCAGACAGAAAAATAAATCCCTCACAATGGAAAGAGCTCTTCAACATGATCCAGATTGCCTCAGTATAGTCCCTTGGGACTATTTGTGCAGTGAGATACTCTTCACTGTGAATAGGAGTGACAAAATCTGGCCCAGAGTTATTTCCCCAAAAATGTAAATATAGAAACTGCTACAGAAACACGTTCAGGAGCACAGAAATCTTTTTTTTTCCACCCGTGATCTTTGCGAGCAAGGTCTCTCTCTCAGAGAGTCACTGCGGCAGTTAAAAGCTTCGCTTGGATTGCGAGTTGACAGGGGGAAACATTGCTGATCCAGCTCAGAGAAGCAGGCAATTTGCTTCTATAAAATTACACTTAGTAAAGCTTTTGGGATTTCATGTAGGCATATCTGAATCATGCGTATCTCAAGTGCTCTCAGTCATGAGAGGAAGAGGGGGTCATGTGAGGATGAGAAGCTCTTCAGACAGACAGAGTAACCTTTGATGAAGTGCACAGGCCGCAGACAGGGAAGCTGTCTGCAGCTTCTGCAGTGATCTGGAAGTACTGACTGACAGTTTTATTGTCTTTTGTAGAGATTTGCAAAACACTGAACTTCGAACACGCCCATCTGCATAACCCCGTAGATGCTATGCACCTGGTCCCTGGTGTGGTAGGAGGATCCAGGCTTTTGTGCAAGGGGCATTTCCTTGGGAGGATGGTTTCTTCTCCAACTCTGCTAATTCTCAGGGAAGTCACTTCACTGATTGCACTTCTCTCTATGCCCAGTAAACACAGCTAAGCAGGCAGGAGAAATCAGGCTGAGGTATCCCCTGTGTGGGAATTAGGTACCCTTGGCATAATGCTTGAGACCACTGAGTCAGCCTTAACCAAGAGCTCTCACCCCCATGGAATGAATTAGCTGTGGTAATTTTTGCAAATGGAGCTGTAAGTAACAAAACTGCTGGTTAGATATGGGCATATGGTGCTGCTTTTAGCTGTATGAATGTGTTTCTCTAAGAGTTTCATTGTGTTACACTCATTTGCCTGGAGTTGTTTGACCTTTGCTTTGTGCACTGTATGCATGTGGTGCATGGAGGCTCCATCCTTGGCAAAAAAATTTACTTCTTTCTTTAAAAATACCTCTAGTGCTGGGAGAGATAGGGAATTTTTTTTGTTTTTGTTGTTAACCTCACATAACTCTTCAGTTCTTTTCCCAGTTTTTTTTTGCTGTTGTTTTTTTTTTTTTCCCTCTTCATTGCCAGTTACAGATCCCAGATGTCAAATAGCCGCAGCAGCTGGCTGCATGACAGATCCCTTAGGCTGCAGCTGGGTGAACACTCCTGGACTTATTCTAGCTGTGTCATATAGATGGTATGCAGATGATTTCTCTGACCTGTCATGCTTTTCAAATGCCTCTAGCTTCTTTTTTTCCTTCTTTTATTCTGGTAATACACAGAGCCTGGAAATAAAGCCTTGAAGAAATCTTGCATGTATTGTGTACACGGTCTGTGGATCCAAAGGATGGCCTATCTGTGCATTATTCTTTTCACATAACTAAATGATTCAATTAATAAATACCCAATATTCCCAATACTCTGTTAGATTAGGGTTGACTCTGTCCTTCAATACTCTGCATCTGTGACAATAGCACTCTTGTATGAAGATGATAGGAGAAACATTAATTCAGGAAGTCTGATCTCTCTTGAAAATTACGTAATCAGTGTCCAAATTGGTTGAATAGTACTTTTGGTACTTTTCTCTTCATTAAGTCAATGTGAGTAGATTAATTGAATGTGAATGATAGAACAGAGCTTCAGATTTCAACAGATGAGACAAGCAGAAGCATAAATACACAATATGCTCTATTATCTACAAAGAAGAGTTTTTTCACTGGACATATTTTTAAGATCACCTGCGCTGGTGAATTTTCTTTAGTAGTTGTGCTGTACATTACTTTTAACTATATCCTTTTTGTAATGTGTTGTAACTCTGCCTAACATTAATGCAATCATAACAAATATATGGTTTTGCTTAAAACTACAGTTTATGTTTTGTAAAAGTAGTATAATTTGAAAGAGAAGTAGAATTTAGGTATTCTGATTAAACTGTAATATCCTTACTCTGATTCAATAATACCTAGAGAGCTGAATTGTTTCATCTCAGATTATTGGGACATATGCTTAAAACTTCAAGGTAATATTTCAAAATATCATGTTCTAATAATTTCCCTCTCCAGTACTGTCAAGGATATTAATCAACTCAAAACAGTTTGTTCTAGAAACAAGTGCTCATTGACTAAGCCACCATTTTTTCCCTTTTGGGCAAAATCCAGAAAATAGATTTCACCAAATGGGGCAAATACACTTTCTCTAAATGATCTAATCACTTCTGTGTTCTATTTTATCTCATATTTGTTTTCTCTAAACATTACCTGCAGCTAAAATGAAGGTGGTTGTTGTAGATACATGAGAACTCTCCCCATTGCACCTTTCAGAAATTATTGATTTTGCTTACAGACACAGTGCAGAACCCAGCTCAGAGCTCTGGGAAAACGCAGAAGTGCCATGCAGAAGTAACTATAAGCCGATAGAATTTGCAGCAACAATGAAGGCAATTCCACTATCATTTATTTTAAATCTAAAGATAGTGTATGTGTTTCTTCTTTACAGTCACTGAAGTATGTCTTGTGCATTACTTTTGAGTGGGGTATTGTACAGCCTACACCCGTGTGGCTTCCCATAGCTACTTCTGCATAACTCTAGTTCATCTTGCTTCTTCCTAGTCACAACTTTCATCTTCCTAGAGACCCCTCAGCTCTTCAAAGGACATCACAAACTGGGTGGCAATATATGTCATTCTCACTGAATTTATTAATGCTTTTCCCCCTAGCTCAAAGATACCTTTGTTCTCCCTCCCCAAAGGAAATGCTATGTATTGATTGCTGCTGATGCTTCTTTTTGGTGAAGCTATGCACAGTAGACCTGTCCTGGGACTCCCTAAAAGGAGATTAGTCTGAGTGCATTTTTGATTTCTGTCCTTGCTAGTCCAGATTAGAATCCTGTTTTTCTCTGGTCTCTTTACCCAGCAGTATTCCTTCTCCAGTTGCAATTCTGAAGCAGACACTCAATGCAATTGTTCATCTTTAATCTTTTGTTGTTGTCAGTAAAGTTCCTGCTGGTCCTTTGTTGTGCTTCCAGTTGGTCAGATTGCTCATTCTCAGTCCCACAGACGGACTGACATGATAGAGTGGCAAAATATCCTGACTGCTCTGAAGCAGACTATTGTAAACCTGCAGAAACATTATCTGCTAAATGTTTTTCCATGTTCTGTTTTGTGTCTTTCAGCAGCAGGCTTTATTGCAAAAGCTCTTTCAAATTATCTCTTTGTTCTGTCTTATTTTTTGACTTTTGTATCATATTGTTTCTGATTTGGCTACATTCAGTTATATCTAAAAAACTTACAAGTATTCTAGAAGCTTCATGCAACACCTAAGGGAGTAAGAAGTATTCTGCTTAGAAATAGGGTAATACAGAAACTTCTCTTGGTGGATTTTTTCCCCTTTGTTTTTTTCCCCTGCTTAAGATATCAATCATTTCATCTCCAAGTCTTATGCTTTATCTTGCTTTAAGCTTATTTAAATTGCTGACCATCACCATCATCTTTTTTTTTGCAAGTTACTGGTCATATTTGCCTCTATTTTCAGCTTTTGCAATGTAAATTCTTCTGATAATTCCCTTCAGTTACCTGTTCTTGCCTCTGCCTGCTTGATCTCCTCCTCCTATAAGCTCTAGTTTTTTACATCAAGTTACCTAACCTTAGTCTGGGTCAATATGCACAGCTTCCCCTGTGACTTCAATGGTCTTGATCATTATCCTTCCTTTTTTCATTTTGTTTCTCTAAAGCCTCCCACTGATGTAAATGTATCTTTGACTTCAGCACAAAGAATATCAAGCTCCACATGCATCACTGCAGGACTGCTGAAATAGTTTGAGATTTGCTTTGTAAATACTTCTGATCAAGCAGGCTACTTGTCTCCTCAGCTTACTCATGGATACTCAGTACGAAGAAGGTAGATCACCTGATATCAGTGAAAATTTATAAAAGAGTGAAAATTTATAAAAGAATGAAAATTTATAATGTAGAGCTTTTCAGTTAGGGCTTTTGTTTAGTTTGTTTGGGTTTTTTTCCCACCATAAAGCATCATTGTAACACCATAAATTTTTAGTAAGAGCTTGAATTTTATGTCATGAGAGAAATTCCAGTATGCCAGATATGTAGGATTTGAAGTCCAGATATCATATATTAACTAGCATATTGAAATAATTCTTCTGAAAGAACCCACTACAGATAGAATTGTAGAGGAGATCCCACCTTGGAAACATCTAAGACAGGCTGTGATATTGGAGCTTTCACATTTTCACAGGAGGGAAGATGATGCTTTGCATGAAATATCTGGAAACAGATGGATTCTTCTGATCTGTGAACCTGTATTTCTTTAATGGTCCCACTATTGCACAAAATCATAAAGGCAATTACATAGAATTCCCTGTCTGGAGAAGAAATGTAAGTCAAGATAGGAAAAAAAGCCAGCCAAGAGAAACATGTCAATAAGAGATGGCATTGAGCTTATCCATGTACACTTCTGTCGGTGAGGAAAAAGCTACTTTTCTGTTCAAATCTTCTTGAAGTTGAAGGCCTAGAGGAAAACATATATATTTCAAGGAAAACCAGAGTTCTTCTTGGCAAGTGATAACTGTGTTTAAACGTTGTATTAAAATGCTTGAATTGTAAGTTTTTGTGGTGCCATGGTGTGACATCTCTTTTTCAATAAAACTGGTTGAACTTGGGTTTGTGCCTTAGGTAATACGTAGCATCTCTGCAGCATGTTGCAGAATTCAATCCTTGTGTATGAAAAGTTCTCTTTTCATGGCCTATGCATGTATTATATGTAGTAGATAATGAGGAAATACAGCTCTAACCACAAAACTACAAATATCTGCGGCTCATGAGAGTATCTCCTGACTGATGAGGGGAAAAGAAAATGAAGAAAGTATCAGAATATTTCTTTCCATGTCAGAACCAGACATTTATGTGGCATATACCAGGTTATTTATTTGATGTATATTTTGACTGCCTGGTGGGGTTTGGGACTCCTGTGAGTAATAGTACCTGGGCAGAAACTGAGTGATCCATCATAGTTCTCCATTAGTATAAAGCCACAAAACAAGGAAAAGCCTGGAGTTAATTTGAATAAAAGAAGAGAAAGGTATGTACTTGGAACTGTGTTCTGTGACAGAGTCTTAATGTTGTAGAAGAATGCTAATTTGATCTGCTCGTAATGTTGGTGAGCTTTCTAATGCCATGCAATACCACTTTTATTATCATTTTATCCATTTGAATTCTCTTCATACATAACTATGTATTTTAAGCTTGTTTAGTCAGAGGTGACACAACCAGAGGGAGAATAGGAATGACTGCAAGATGTACTGTGCACAGTAAATGATGATGTCAGACAGCCAGTTTTAAAAATATGATAAACAGGAAAACCTCCAAGCAAACTGGATTTTCTATTTGAAATTCTGAATTAATTCTGCATGAAGCCACAGTATTATATAGTAATTGTTTTCCTTTTCCTACATTTTCCTTTCAAATTTTTTTAAAAATTATTAATCTAGTTACCAATTCTGTATTTAATCATTTTCGTAGAGGTCAAAATCCCTCGGAATATGAAGCACTCCTTAGCATGTATTTTGTAATTAGCTGTAAAAATTTACATCATTAACTAAGTAGTTCATTTCTGAATGCAATGTGTGTCAGCGTGTATGAACCACAGACCTATGCCCATTGCCTACAATAAGAGATTCTCAGCTAATCAATTCCTGTTCTGGAGCTTTTGAGCCTTCCAGTTAGTTCTAGTCAGTCATCTGGACAAATTCACCATGGTTAAGAAGTTGCTAAGTGCTGAAAATTAAAATAATAGCTTCTTTCACACTTCTATTGCATGTGCTGTCCATACTTAAAACTACTGGGGCAAAATACACGGAAAACCGGACCAACCGTATCTTCTCAAAGACATAATTTGGAATACTCTGACTACGTTCCTACCCAAGTATGGTATAATCTAAGGAGAGTAGTGTTTCTTGGTTTGGAACAGTTGCCTCCAAATCTGTGTGTCTGGGTACATTTTTAAAAGAATATTTATAGTGTGGCATTCAACGCTCACAGGCCATAGCATGGCAATGGTTATCTCACAGACAAGTTAGAGCCATTACAGTTGTTTCCTACAATGGACAAGTCAGTGGAAAAAGCTTGTAGCATCTGAGATGGCATAGTCCAAGGATGACACAATTGTTGACCAACTTGCATTGACAATTTCTCTAAGTTGTACTAGGATTGGAATAAAATATGTAAAGAAGAGTTTTCATTATAAGAAACGATGGTGGTAGTTTCCACTGACTAAGAATATTACTCTAAATATTTTTTTAGAGCCAGTATTTGTTTACACCTTACAAGTTTCTGAAGTACTTGGGGATTTTCTAGAAGGGGAAGAGGAAGAAGTTGCTCAGTCATTTAAAAAGTTCAGCTGAGTATGAAGTCACTTTAGCCATGACTCTTGCTATCCTGCAAAGGGTGATGTACCCAATGAGAGCCATCAGATAATCAAGACAGCTCTGCTAGGTAGCAAAGTAGGATGACAAGTAATGGGCAGAGGACTGAAAAGTCCACAGTAAACTCATTTCATAATGGATTTGCTTCTCCTAGCGCTGAGACATCCTGAAACTGGGGCTATGCCCTGCCCTGCTGGAATAGCACAACCAAGGCCTTATTTCTCCCATTTAGAAGATGGGTGTTCTTCATTAAGGCATGTTTGCTCTTCTTAATAACCTGTGTGAATCTATTAAGTAGGGAGGCTTGACTTGAATTGATTTGCTTTGTTTAAACATGCTCTAGCTTTTGATCATGTATATAGCTCATAAAAAGAAACCTGTTTGAGTTTAGCCTAGTATTCCATGGTGATTACTTAGATGTGCTGTCATAGCCAAGAGCTTAGAGTCTAGGATTTTGCTGGCAATAGTGCAGCTGCAGTAATTACAATGATATGGAAAACTGAACCACAATTTAAAAACCAAAAGGGCTATTGCAACTCTTACAGTTCAGAGATTTCTGAGTAATGTCCATTCAATATATATAGGTAAAATTCATGATGCTTTATTATTTTTGGTAATTAATGTGGGTCAAATCTGTTTCAGAAGCTCTAGTTTAAGGATGCAGGTAGGTTTGTTTGGCTGTTTTGTTTAACCAACCGCTTAAGAGTCAAGTGGAAGTTTTAGTGAAATTAATTTTCATTAGTTAATACTTACAAAAGCCTTTGAAGATATTTATTGCCGTATATTTGTTAGATTTTTGTCTCATAAGCAACTTCTCCTGTGAAAAGTATTTCCACAAGTTTTTGGACCTGTCAGCAGTACTTTTTTTTCTAGATCAGAGCCTTAAAAGACTTGGATTTTCAGTAGCTTCTGCTGGGGCGAGACACTGAATGCTTCTGAATGCTCTGTGCCATGAATTCTGATCCTTCACATTGAGTAAAGCTGTCACACATAATAATAATGAAAACCAGTGTGAATTTTGAATACACAACTGTGGCCTTGGTTCAGTCAGTGAGGATCAGAAACAGTTTTTGACTTTGGCTAGAACACAGAGAGTTGTATTCAGCACCTTCTCTGAGGCTGAATTCAGATTTCTTATTGGGATTTCTTTCAATGAAAAAGCAGTTAATTTGCTTAATTAAAATATCTTTACTTGAATTATTTTCCCATTTTTGAATAGTTCTTCTTATTCTTCTGGTGCCAGCTAGAGGTTGAATATACCAGCCTTTCACTGGAAAATCTGCCTGTGGATGTACCAAACTTCATTAAGTTTCTGCAATTTATTCCCCGTTCCTATTATAAATGCTTGTTTAATACTTGGTTTGGACGATGTTGACTTTGAGACAATGGTGGCAATGCAGGAGAAATGGATATAATTTGAAATCTGGGTCCTTTGGTTGTAAGGATTGATCCACTTAGATTGTAATGTACAAACAAAAGAAAACTGATGTGCTATGGGGAAGTGGTCTGTAACCTTATGAAAGGAGCAGCTGAAAAGTAAAATGAGTGCATCTTTTCAGGAAAAAAACCCCATAGGTAATATGACTAGTACGTTTTTGCTCAACACACAACTGTATGTCTGATGTAATTGAAAAATGAAGAAAAATGATATTTCTGAATAATTTCTGGTAATTAAACAGAGACAGATTTATGGAGGTGCACACTATTTTGAGCGACCAGTAATTGTGTAAGCTACACCTCACAGACAAACTTTGTCTTCTGTTTAACAGCAGGTTTGCCGTCCTGTCTAACCAGGTTGTTTGGTAATGTTGAAGAGCTGATTTTCTGCTTTTGAGAGAATGTTTGAAAGCTGTGGATATGATTTTTATGTATTTGGGCAATCAATCAATTTTATTGCTTGGCTGCTTTCCCAGCTCCTGGTTGCTTCTACTACTTAATTTTGCGACGAACAAGCAAATAAATGTTATAATTATATATAAAGAGAACTGGTCTGATTGTCATGTTTTGAATTCTTAACAACAGCTTAAAGTATTGCAGTTGTATCCTATCAGCAAATCATGACAAGTCTTGTGAATTCATTTCAATAATGAGTACGAGGCAAATGCTACTGAAACCCTGCAGTACAGCTCTGACATATTTTTTGTAGCTATTTCCATTTATTTTTCATCTAAAGAGGATTTGTTTTCCTAGAAGATGAGTTTCTTGTGCTGTTTCATCACAGCACAGTGTTTCCAAAATGTGTTGGGTTTGAAATCCACTACAGCCTTCATCAGTCTTCCACGGTTTGGGTGTCTTAAGGGAGAAGGAGACTGTGAGAAGGAGACCGTGAACATGTTTGGTGCCTGCTGACACAAGGAGCAAAGGGTTCTTTGCAGCAGAAGGAGGGTGCTTGCCCCATGGGCACCATGGGATACAACTCCAGTGGGCAGCGCAGTGAAGGGCAGAGCCGTGGGTGCTCGAGCCCCAGCGTGCAGCCGGCATCCTTGGTACAGGTGTGGGAACTGCCACGGGGAGAAAACATTCCAGAAGGATTGATGTAACCTCAGGAGGCCAGGTGTGAAGGAGGTATCATCCAGGCATTCCAAACTGAGATTTGCTGCAGATCACTGACACCTGCCCACAGCAGCTACTGCTGCTTGCTTTACCATTTGAATGTCTGTCACCTCCTCTCCTTTTCAGTTGCTTCATGTCTTCTTTGTGCTTGATCCCATGCTGAGGTCTGTTGCTTGGAAAAGCTCAATTAAAATCTGGCCAGCTGCTTCTCAGCTGTATGAACAGTGTTGATGCAAAGTGCTGGCTAGAAAATGTTCTCTACTGATGTTTCATTGGAAGTAGTTGGTTTCTAGGGGCAGAGGGAGGTGGGTCCAATTGACAGCATTACGGTTTGGCCTGGAAAAGAAAGAATTAAATCCCACCCCCCAAATTACATACCTGTTAAATCACTTGCTTTGCATTAGGAAAGTTTTACTGTAAACCTTAATAAATAGGGATAGTCCATAGGCCACACAAAAGTGGGCAAGTCAAGAATTTACCTTAACTAATTTTCTGTGTGCTCCTGATAATTGTATGCATCAATCTCTTTTTTCCTATGGAAAAAAGAAAAGGGAAAAGAACCTTAAACCAACATTGGATCAAAATGATAAGATCTTAAGATTAGGGAAGTCATGAATGCTTACTCTGTGAAGTGCTGTGCAAAATCAAAGGAAGGAGCAGCACATTAAGCCCCTTAACTGAGATATACTTTTTAATGATACTCTGAAAATCAGACTTGCTGCAACAAAATATGTATGTGTGTGCATACATATATGCATATACACACATAAGGTATTAGAAAAACTAGGGAAAGTATAAGGGTGGATCAAGGAAATGACTGAAGAACTGGAGAAAGTGCCTTAAAGGGAAAATTAGGTGTTATCCAAGTATTTGCCAAGTGTATTTGCTTATGCACAACTCTATATCAAATTCCAGACCAGAGCCAGCTTGCATCCTGCCAGTTTACACTCCAGGCAAAAAATCTGTGTTGAGCTTCTGCCTGACCGTGTAGGTTTTTCTTGGAATAGCACAGTCCGTTGTCATAAATGTTAAGAGAAAAAGTGCAAAAGGTACTAAAACTAAAGGGCTATTAGCAGCAATGGGAAAAATAAAAAGCACAAGAAAAGCAACTAAGAATATGTTAGGGAGAGCTGAAAACCAGCTAGTTGTAATACAACATTTTGGATGGTTATAGCAGTGATTGTATAATGTGTGGTCTCCTGTGAAGACTAGAATTAGATTGAAAATTTTGAACAAGGAGGGCATCATCGGGTGTATGTCCCTCAGCTAAGGCAGATAAGGTCAAATGAGAAATCCAGTTTAATAACAAGGGTGATAAAACGTAATAAATAAAATAAAAGTTTCCAGAAGAGATGAATTTTTAATCTTGTCCAGCCTTAGATCAAAATCGCTTTCCTTTCTGAAAGAGAGGTTTCTAGTTCTGAAATATAAATTAATGAGCTCACCAAGTCTCTGAGAAAACTGTTACAAGGTGAATAAGAAAATAGTTATGTAGGTCAATGGATTCTTAGCAGAAGAACAAAAGCTGGAATAGATAAGCAGGTAAATCAGTTTCATTTTTCAGCATCATGGTAGAAGTAGAATGCACAAAGAATGCAATCTCTCATGGATGATTATTGTACCTGCACACAGACTATTGCAGCAAACAGCAACATCACAAAACCTCTCTAGCTGCCACTCTTCGAGATACCTCTGACAAATGTAACACTGGGGAACTCATTTACTTTCTTAGTACTCATATTCTATATAACTGCTAAAAGTTATCATCCGAGAAAATGGAAACATAAACATTTTTGTTTTCTTGTCATACTTGTTTATTCTAATCATCTAGGCAGATAGTCATATTCCTGAGTCCTGCTGACTTCCTACCCATTAATAAGCCAATTAAATTATGCTTTTATCCAACCATTAGAGGGACCAAAAGCATTTTTTGTTGTTTTTATCATTAAACTTGTAACAAAAAACATGTTAAGTACTGTATCAGGTCATTGCATACAAGACTCGCAGTTAATGTATAATTAAATCCAATTTTAAAACAATTTCTGCTTGTTTCCTGTATGCATTTCATTAAAATTCTTTCCAGCATAACAGAATTTCATTACGGGAAAAATAGAAAACAAAGATCACACGCAACCTACTTGCTGTTCATCTGCTTAAACAGGCCATGCATTTTCTGATCCATAAGCATTGTGCCAGAGTAAGAATATGTTCACAAGTGACAGCACTGGTGTATAGTGAATCCTGTGAGATGCCAGGGTTGGTTTCATAAGCTTTGAGGGGGTAAGCTTGTCTGTCGTGACCCAGGTCACAGGTTTGATGGAATGAAGATGACCTCTTTAATGTTCCACTGATTGCTCTGGAATCCCCCAGGTCTGGCCCATGCTGGAGAAGGAATGCCCAGAGAGATGTATGTTTAAATAATAGGACAGAGACTTGGGCCAAAAGAGGGACATCTGACCCTACAGATAGCTGCAGGAAGCAGGAGACAAGATAGCAAGTTGTTGGTCTGGATGTAGCCATCAGTCAGGAGCAGATGGATTGCAATTACCCACCACAGCTTGCACAGAGCACAAGTGCAAGAGCTATCTGAACAGCTGGGAAAAAACAATTCTTTCTGTGGCAGGTGCAAACCATGAAGGAATAATGAAAAGAAGCTTTGAAACACCGATTCCCTCTCCTGTTATAACTAAGATCGTGGTAAAGAGGGATATGATGTGACACTAGAAAAAAAAGTCATTAATCAAAAGAGATATGATGTATTAATGGAAATGGTGATAGAATATACATGTTGGTAGGACAATGTACAATAAAGACAAAGGGAGTACAAAAATATATAAAAATTCAATATAGTTTGTGTTAATACGATTTATCAAACAGGAGTGAGGGAATAATTGAAAATATTAAAGAAGTTTGCAGTCAGGAAAGTGAAGTTTATTCTTATGGCTACGTAGTTCCAGAACTGGAGTTTGCTTGCCAGGAACTCAACCAGGCCAGAGTAGCTGCAGGTCTGCTGGTTGTGATTGGGACAGTGAGTCTGGAGCACTTTGATTCCTCTGATTAGAATTCAAGTAAAAAATAGAGACACAGCCCTCCAAGAGCTAAGTGCTGTTGATAAAACTGGAAACAAGTTTTTAAATAAATTATTACCATTAAAAAAAATAGAAGAAAAACCCACAAACATCTGCCCCGCCTCAAACACCCAACCAAAACCCCAAACAAGAACAAAACCAAAAACATTACCAAAGAAAGAAACCTCTATTGCCACAAATCCAGACAAAAAAAAAAAAAAATACCCCAAACCCCATCTTCATGCATATCTTTTCTGACAGTTCCTCATGGTCACCAAGACATGTTTGAGAAAAAAGTTGTTCAAAACTTTTCTGTTTAACTTATTTCCTTCCAACTAAAATTCAAGTCAAAGTAACTGTTGCTATTTTATTATTCCCATTACTATAGCTTATCATATGTTGTGGAAACAGTCTTCATTTTCATTTGCATTCTCGACATGTTTTATCTGGTGTTTTTCCATTCGATGAGATCAGAAACCTTTACCTCAAAGCACTGTCCTTTCTTCTCTCTCCCATTTTGCTTTCCGTACACTCTGAAAGATTGAGCAAAGAGGGAGTGTATTAAAAAGTTGCTGTGATATTGGTGCTGACTTTTTCTGTGCTCTGTATGGGTATAAAGAGCATTATTCAAATGTGAACTTTTCTGAGCCTGTCATAGTTGATTTTTCCATGGATTGGTGTGATGAAACTTAAACGAATTTTAATGGCAGATTTTCCAGCATAGCTTAGTTGAACGTCTTGATATTAAATTTTAATCATCTCAAATGAAGCTCTGTGTGGTGCAATGAAATTCAGCAGAAGTATGCTGTGCTAATAAGCTGCAAAATATTAATACTGAGATGATTTTTTGTCTGTCTGGTATCAAATGGCTTCCCTGAGCCATAACATAAAATAAAATTTTAGCTATAAACTCAAAGCTCATCTGTTAAAAATAGCTGAGGAAAAGGAGGACTTCTGTGTGTTCAGTGTTACTGGGATGACTAAAGGTGACAAAGGGAAGCTGTGTCTGTAGCAGTTTAGGCTTTCATATACCTATGGAGAAGATAAATGGTCCTGAGATGTACTCAGTGGTGTATACCCAAAGGAAATTATGAAATATTCAATTTATACTGCACTCCATCTAAAATACAAGGTACTGTCCTGCACTTCAAGTTCAGTAAAATGAACTCAAACTGAAATGGAGGAGGCTTTCAGAGGTAAGCAGAGAGTCTGCTTTAACAGAAAAAGATGAAGTGAACTTGACTGGTTTTGTCCAAAAATAATTAAATGTGGGAGACGATGCTCTGGCTGCTCATGGATATGTCACTAGGACAAATAATGAAACCAGTACAAGTAAATTTATAGTAAAAGGCAATTTGCAAAACCAATGAGGTATAAACTAGCCATGAAGGTTAGAAGGTTAGAAGTTATTTTCCCATCAGCTGGATAAGTGAAATTATGGCTTAGGCTTCTCATAATACTGCAAGACCAGATGTATTTCAAGTAGAAGTTGATGAGTTTATGATGTGGATATGCCCATGATTTGAGAAGGTCTGCTCACTCCATGCTCCCTAACTTTAACTTCAAATAGGTGGTTTGTGCATAAATTTATAAAGTAAAATAAAAATAAGTCTTCCAATTATTTTGCTGTCTCTTCCACAAACCAACACAAACCCATAAGGTTTAGATAATATCTTGCATTGTTTATTATTGCAGTGATTTCTATAGCTCAACCAAGACTGGGGCTCCCATGTGTAAATAGAAGGTGATTAAAGAACTTGCAATAAACAATTTATCACTAATTAAAGTAAGTCAACTGTTAAATTAATTTAGAAAATTGCCGTTGTATTTTCACTCTTAAGAGTTCTTAATAATTATTTTTCACAGATCAATTTTTGCATTTCAATAGTGAAAAAATTAACTACAAGTGTATATAATTATTTTCCTGTATTTTACCCTTCCTGATAAACACTGTCACTTTTGCTTATAAAGCTGTTTCAAATCTCGGATTCAAGGAGATCTCAAACACTCAGATAGCACTGAATACCTTCCCCAGCTAATGCTGCATTTTAACAGATCGAGGACACAGACTGCTGGAATAAATGTGATAAGTGGCCAGGAAATGGCTCATAGGTTAGAGAGATGTCTTTTGCATGGTCTGATGATTTTTTTTACACTTTTTCAAAACTCGTAACAGTTTTTCCCACTGCATTCTTTTCAGGTAGATTGGGTAATGTGAAAGCTGAATGAGTAATTTTTCAGTTCCGTGCTTTGTTGTGAATCTGATAATTGTACCATTTGTTATCATCATGGACGGGTATTCATATCTGTCGGGCCATCCCTGTGCATGTTGGTATGCTCTCCACATTGCCCTGCAGAAATGCAGAGCTGTGAACAGATAAGGGAGAGCCATAGCATTTACCACACCAGTGTGTGATTATTTGACTACTTTGATGTGCTCGCACATGATGGCTCATCCTTTGGCTTCAAAGGGATCCCACTAAACTGTAACTGCAGCAAGGGCCTACAGGAATCTTGCTGTTTGTAGAAAACAATCACACCTTTTTCTGTGGTTCTTCTAATCTTGTCAGGTTTCAAGTATTTAAACCATATTGCACAGTAATCTTTGCTGGCTTACCTGAGTACTTAGATCAAGGTTTTTCATGACTAGTGGCTTTTCTAGAGCCATGCCTTATATGGCTCTGCAGTCTGTGCTTCACTTTCTGAGTGTTTGAAAGTCTGCTTAAAATATGAAAGTGGTAAGTTTGGTAAATATTAGTGCTTTACCTGCTGTTTCTATAAGTAGAGTGATATTGAGTAAAGTACCTTTTAAAAATGTTTTTCTTCTTGATTTCTTCATTTTTTGAAAATATTTCCTGAGGTACAAATTGTTTTCACAGGTTTTTTGATACATTTTTGAAAAAAGTCCTACATTAAAGTAATATAAAATAATTGCTTTGGGTCACATCTTACACAGCCACAATGCAAGTTCTGCTTATGTTAATAAATATATATATTAAAATATCAAAACCAGGTTGATTAGAGCTGAAGAATGTAATAATTTGGAACAATGCAAGTCAAGCATCTTAAAGGGTTTGTTTTCTGTTAGAAATTTAGATCTCTTAAAAAGCATTGCCAAGCTGTAACAAGTCTTTTATTCCACAAAGACAGGATTATGTGGAAAGTGAATATTGCCCTCCAGCAGAATTAAATTCCACATTCCCTAAATGTCTTTAAATTGTTCTCTGTTCTCTCTGGCCCGGGCTTCCCTTTCTTTTTCATTAACTTAGCTGAGGCAGCAGCAAAGATGTCTTTAGAGAAAAAGAATGGAGTTTTTTTAAAATAGGAAATACTAGATTTACCTTTTTTGTCATGGCTTTCAGAACCATTTATCAGAGAATGGGTGTTACAGAGCCTGAAGTCTTTCCACTTCACCTGTTCTCTTTGGGAAGGTAACCCTAAAACAGAAATGAAGGCTGAGTATGGTGAGCTGTCACCCACACAGGCTGTTTGGTTGTATATTATAGACAGCTGTGCCTATCAACAAGGAGCAAGTGACTGCGCTCTCGCTGTGAAGTCCAGAAACTTTAGAGATATGTTATCAGACAGATACTGAAGCCTTTGGGTAGAGACAGCTGAAACATTGCCTGGATAATATGAGGTGGATCTCTGCTTAGGAGATGCCAATAAACTTGCAGTTTAAGTATTTATTCAAGGAGACATAGAAAGAAACAAAGGAATTCTCCAGTGGTGTCATGAGCAGCTCTCCACCCCCTTGGTTACCATGCAGGATAACCACTGTAGGCCCCCCTTCTCATCAGACGACAGGAAGGTGTAACCTGGCCACAAAGACTTTCTACATCTCGAGACAACCAGCTCATGGAGAAGTAGCCTGTAGCATGAGCTTCTTGCTGGTAGCTCATCAAGCTGTGCCACAGCTCATTGAGAAATTATAGGTTTGACTCAGGAGGGAGTGAGTGTGGGGTCAGGCCCTGTGTCACACAGGAGGTCAGAAAGATGGGCTATACTGGCACTGATCTAAGCATTCCTGCATTATCTTCCCACTTCACAGTAGGTGATGTCTTTTTGAGCTTTTTATAAAGATTTTGAGGTAATTTATGCCTAAACTATAATCATCCTACCTTAATTCAGGCCAATACTGTATCAGTATCATTTTCAGGCTTGCTGGACAGGGGATGATGTCTCCCTGCTCTTAAGTGCCTCATCACCTTGTGCCGCTGCTTTGTGCCTGCTACCTGTGGAGACCTGCTGCCAGTAGCTGGGTGGAACATACATTTCTCAGGAAAGCAGTAGTTGATGATTTGCTGTAAGCAAAATCTCCCAAAAGAAGATTTTTTCTGGAGAGCATGGAGCCTGGGAGGAGAGGATAAGGGAAGATGTGGGAAGTGGAGTCAGTGTGTATGAAGGATGACTGGATGGGGATTAGTTCCTCCTTTGATGATTTTGGAGGCTGAGCAAAGGACAATACTTAGTTTTCCTCATCCATGACAGCTGTCAGGACAAGCAAAATGCAAAAGTGGAGTACAGAGTGGAGTGGTCCCTTGGGATAATACCCTAATGTTTTTGAGAGGCTCATATTTGTATTTAGATAATATTTGTAATCCAAACAATCATGTGTATATTAAAGCTGTTTCAGAGCCCAAGTGGCATCTGGACACTTGCCTCTCTGCATCCACTAGCTACCACCACTGTTGCAGTGCAGATGGCAGTATGTCTGCCTTGGGGTATAACTTAAAACAGGGAGTGAAGGTCTGCAGTTGCCAGAAATTGGATTACCAACAGCCAAAGGTCTGAAAAAGTGGAAAAATTAAATAGAGATAAATCACAGAGAGCTGATGGCTGCCATCCAAGTTGTCTGAAAGAACCAAACAACAAAGCAGCCAAGCTGCTAACCCAAATATATAATTTACCATTAAATTAGCACTCTACCTACCTATTAGAAATCTGCTGTTCCAGAGCTTTATACACGGCTGACAAAATTTACTCTGGCCCCCCAAAATAATAGCTGAGGAAACCTGTGTCACTCCTATGAAGTAACCAGAGGAAGCATGAGCGATGCCAGGGCTGGGTGATTGCTCTCAGTCTCACAGCAGCCCCACTCCCCATTTTTCCCAGGCAGAGCTGACGTGTTTTTCCCAGGTGGTCGTCAGCTCATCTGCGCTGCCCTTTCCTGGATAGGAGAGGGAGGGCAGGAAGGAGACCCAACACCCTTCCCAGCACCAGAGTGGGTTGTAAAATGCCTCCCGTGGCATTGGAGGCCAAATTCAGCCTTTTATACAGATGCAAAGCTGAACCATAAATACAGGCTAATGGAGACACTATGGTGGGTGAGAATCTTCTAAAAGCAGGCAGTGTGGGTTTTATATGTTATGACTTGCAACACTAAAATTTTGCATCACAGACTTTTGATCTTGCAGCACTTTTAATCTGGAGCTCTGCAGCAATTCAAAATGTATTCAAACAGTACCATTCACATCCAGACCTGCTGTTAAAGGTTGTCTCCTAGAATCGCATACTCAAATGAGTAGAAGTTATTATCTGATTTCTTCCTAATATGTGGGTGTGGGGTTATCTTGCCCAAAAATGCTAGTTTGTCACTACGCAGAAATCCCAAACCTTTGTGTTCTCAGATCCAGTATCCTGCCAGTTTCAGATTTCTACTCCCCTTCTTCATAGTGTCGGGATCACAGTTATCACTGAATTAGAAATAGTAGTCCATGGTGAGGAGAATTTCTAGCTTTTTCATTAAGTAAATGCCAATAATACATCAGAAAGTGTAGGAAGAATAATTTCATACATTATTAATTCCCTGCAGAGGATGAAAAATTTAAAAGAGATTTGTTTTTCTGTGTTTATTTTTCTTAGGTTAGAGAATGGGGAAAAAATCCATTTTAACTGTATTGAGTTATACTTGGGAATAAGCAGACTAATGAGAATCTGTTTTCTCCCTCACCTCTCTTCAAGGCTTTTCCCTGAAGGCTGTGCACCAAAGGGAAAAACAGTGCTGTGACTTTTGCCTTTTAAAAGACAGACTGTTCTGATGCTGGTCTCCTCCCTGCTAAGGAGAGAGCAGGTGTACATAGAAATAGATTCATGCACTTCTTGTGCATTTAACTGTGCTATACATTTCTTTTCACTAATTCAGCAAGCTTGGCTGCCTTCACTGTAGTACAACTGACATGTTGATCCTTGTGTCCCTTCTGCATGTAAGAAATTTAGATGTGGACAAATATCTCACCAACACTTTTTTAAAATTAGTTTAGCTAATGAAGTATCTCCAGAAATTCCAGAGATTGAATGGGAATGCAAAGCCTTACCTGTACAAGTAGTTCTTTCTCTAAAGCTGGTGTAAAGGGCAGTGGCAAAAGATTGTCATGCACAAGTTGGATTTTTGAAAAGGAGAAAAACTTAAGTATCCTCTTTTTGTTCACCTGGTACCTCCCCCAAGAGGCACCTTTAGAAAAAATTGTTTGTTTTGTTTTTCTTGAAAAAAAAAGGGGTTATGGGCAGTTAAAAGTATCTGTTTCTTTCCTAAATAGTTCCCGAATTAGTATACCTTTTACAGCTGGACATAGCCTTCCCAGGGTTATTTTTTATACCAAAAGGAAGAATGCTCACAAAATGTCTAATGAAAACACTTATCAGCATGAGCCAACACTGAACAATACACAGGATGCATATTCCTAAAGGCAAGAATTATACAGATGTCCAAAAGCCAGTTTGCCTTCAAAAAGAATGAAAATACCAGAAGCACTGAATATTGAGATGGAGGAGAACCCTGTGGCTCCTTGCTCAGCGGCTCTGGCTGACATTGCCTGAAATTCCAGGTCAGCATGAGCAATTAAGTGCTATGAACGATAATTGCTTTAAAGCCCCTTCACTGACTAGGGACACCACATTAGAGTGATCATGTTAAAAGTTCTGGAGGACTAGCAAGGGAGATGAGATGAGAAGAATAACAAAGCAATAAAACAGGATGGGGTGAGGGGAGAGATCTAAAGTTTGCCAAAGATGAATCCATCTCAAAGAAAAAAAAACAAAGCCTTTTTTTATAGGAATATATTCCTAAAAATAATAAGAAATACCTATTTGTGTAGAAGTAAAAAGAGAAAGGAGGAGTGATCCAGTGTACTGGGCAGTCTGTGAAGCAGCAATCAAGAGACTGGTTCTATTCTTAGCATTTTATTCTTCTGCACTTCTTTTTCCTGTCACTTTGCTAGCCTGAAAGATCTCTGCAGCAGATTAGTAGCTGTGAGAGCTGTGTGATTTATAGAGCAGCAGCAAAGCTGCCTGTACTCACCTGGGATGCATAGCTATACTGTCATTATTGTAAAAATTATAATATCTTGCAGTTTGCTTAAGCTCAGTCTCAGTTACATGCACGTACATACACAATTTCACCAAAAGCAGCCACTACAATTATCTTTACCTTCTTTGACTCTCGGGATGTGTTTGTCAATTAGGCTGTGCAACAGTATCTCAAATTTTCTGTTGAGAAGTCACAGTTATTTCAGAGGCATTCACAATAAGGGAAGAATTTAAATACTCCCTGCAAGACTTCCTATCTTTTTCCAGCATGAATTTTCTTTGTGTTACAGCTATCTATGAGCCTTTGGCAAGATTCTTCTGGAAGTTCTCACTCTTTTTTTTTTTTCCAAATGTTGAGTATGGTGAATAACACTGAGTCATCTGCACACATTCCCGATTCTATGATTTTTTTCTCCTCTTTTCTGTTTGTTCATTACACTAGAATTCAAATCATCTAACTTTTGAGGTTCATGATGCAGAGGCTTAAATCTGAGTCAGTGTCCCCAAGATCCTTTTGCAGTCTGTGGAGAGGAATAAATAGTTGTAAGACATGATTCATCTCATCTTAAACTAGATTTGTGAAACAGGTCAGATGAATCACATCTTAGAAGCCCTCTACAGACCTACGCTTGCTTAAGCATGAAAGAGAAACAGTCTTGTGTCAGATCTGAAGAAAAGGAAAAAGTAAGCCTATGTATCTTGATTCTTGGCGGAGTGGGAAAGGACGACAGCACTGCTATGCAAGGTTATTTATATTCCCTTGCCATAACCCAGGTAACATCCCAGGTATGGGTTGGCATGAACCAGAAGCAGTTGCACCAGCAGACCTGTGTGGGTGGAATGAAGAGGGGCAAGGATGTGAGGGGAGAGCAGCCACATCACTGAGTGAAACCAGGTGAGCTGTGATTAACCTGGCCCTAAATCTGAAGGGGTAGCCCTGGCCTCTTGCAGCTCCTCCACCCCTGCTACGTGCTCCTGCTGCCTCTCCTCCCAGCTTTGCTGCCTCTGCTGCCACAGGGAAGCAGGGACTTGATTATCCATGCAAATAGTATCTCCAAATAAAGAGAAAAAAAAGGAAAAAAAAAGTGGATTGAAGCTGGATCTGGGAGCCCCTCAAGCTTGTCTCATGAGCACTAGGACTGACATGAGAGGGAAAAGCAGAAAACCTCTGGGGAAAAGGAAGGTAGTCTTTGTCGAAGTATGTTTTATGGATAGTTCTCATGTCTAGAGCAAAAGACATATTCTGGACAACTCATTCTTGCCTGGAGCTTGGAAATATTATTCCCTTCTTTGTTTTCTTTTCTTTCACTCTGCAAGGTTTCTATCCTTGAAGTACTACAAAGCAGAGACATTATCAGCCTCTCTGTGTTACCTCAGAGGGTGTGAAGCAGAATTTTTGCTGAGGTGTTTTTGCGGTAATACTGAAGCTTATTACAAACATGCTTCTTCGCACCAGAGGTTTTTATTTTTGTGGTTTTGAAATGGTAAGCAAATATTCTCAGAAAATGTATGTTCTTTTCAGGAAGTGTAGCCAATGGGAGATCTATTTTGCCATCACATAATGATTCTCTGGTATTAAAGTCTGGCCAGGAATCAAAGTTTGATATCTTGTATGAAATATCTAGACAATGTACCAACAGAAGCTCTACCAGAAGTGATTTATTTCAGATCTCCTAGTATATACTTGATATTGGCTTGAGGAAAGGAGCTCCGGCATGGCAGACTAGGACATACTGGTTGCATTCTGAATTTTGACTGAAACATTTGATACTTAAATTTAGAATGGCAGGCAGAATTTAAAAGACTGAAAGTTACAAGTCAGTTCACATCTCTTGACAATTACATCCATGACAGAAGCCAGACCTGCACCAACAATGACCAAGTGGCCCAGCTCAGTCCTGGGCTGCTGTGGAAACTGGGCTATCATTAGGGCTAAGCCATTTCGGTCTAGAAGTAGACTAATTGGATTTGGAGGTTCATTATTGTAGCAACTAAAACAAAAAGTCAGTTCTACAAACATTATGGCTCTATGAGTGCCTGTAATTAAGGCAGCCCCCGGTTTTAGCAAACCCCTCTCTTTCTGAACAGCCTATTTTTCACTGAAGGCTTTGTTGATTCTCTCTCCAAAATGTGAATATTGGGAACGTGAGGGCTTCTTTCATATTAAGAGTAAATAAATTAGGGAGGCTGAGGGAAGCATGATTTAGGGTGTACAGATACGAATAAGGTATCTAATTTGAAACTGAATTGAATTTGGTAGGGTTTGGCTAGCTTGGAGAAAATGTTTTGAATAAATAAATAAATTTAAATTTCTTGTGAAAAATAAGCTGTTCATATAGAAAAAAAAAATCTGCAAGTTAAAACAGAAACAGCTCAAGATGAGTGCTGGTACTTGTTTTAGTCAGGATATTCATCTAATAAAATATTCTGAAGAAGACTACCAGCAAAAGGTCCCTGGCCTTCTTTTTTTGCCATCTCTCTTTCATATGCTTGTATGTGTCCTTGATCATCAAATTATACAAGTGAATTGATATTTTAACTTTAAAGCTA
The DNA here is from genome assembly GCA_013397775.1 of Eulacestoma nigropectus. NCBI lineage: Eukaryota > Metazoa > Chordata > Aves > Passeriformes > Eulacestoma > Eulacestoma nigropectus. Next base: position 699,297 of record VZTE01005891.1, on the reverse strand, counting down.
TGCAAGCCAAGATGCATTGGGAATGTACAAATCCAGAGCTGAGAAACTGGAAACAAATGACAGCTCCATATACTTTGCAAAACTAAAAACAGTTTAAATCAGTTGAGGACTCAGCATAATTTCTAGGAAGAGTCATGCTCCTTGCTTGCTCTGAAGTGCATTTTCATTTTGTCATCTTGTGTAAGCCTTGCTGACTTTTATATTCATTAATAGCTTGACTCTATATTACATCCAAAAACCTCTATACTTGAGTTTCAGTCCTGACAGAAAGTGTCAATAGAGAACACTGTGATGTGTGCATCACATATGTGCCATATATTTTTAGGTTTTAAATGAGATATAAGTCACAGTGTAGAGTTACACCATTCTAAGGAGTAAATGTCACCTGAGAAGAAAAAGAAACATATCTACAGTTCGCAAAATACAGCGATGAAATTTAATATAAAAATCCATTCAGGGAGCAAGAGGAAAATCCTTCTAAAAGTATACAGAATCATAGAATAGTTTGGGTTGGAAGGAACCCTTAAAGATCATCTAGTCCAATCCCCCTGCAATGAGGGTGATAATAGTAAAGAAGATATTCTAAACCATGTTCTCTTCTGTCCATGATGAATCTTCAGAAGCTCACAGTGAGCTCTTCTGTCCTCGTGGAGCAAAGGGATTTTACCCGGGCCTGTCCTTTTGGTTTTGATTCTTCCAGAGGGAAGAAAATATGCTTAGCTGTAAACAGGATGAAGGCTGCCTTCCTCAGTCCTCAGAAACAGATATGAGAAACATGTTCACTGCAACATTTTTTTTTTCTTGCGAATATCAGGCTCAGACTGAAATAAATGTGGCCGTGGCATTTTCCCACCATTTCTTCATGAGTCTCTAAATGGTCCTATGAAGAGAAAAAGTCATACTTCCTTTCAACTTATGTGAAGGCACATCCATAGACACTCGAAATAGGGACAGAAGGAGTTCCCAAAACAGCTCTCCAAAGGGGTGAAGACAAACTCTTCCCATAGCAGCAGGGGAGGATATCAGAGGACTTTATCTCTGTAGAGTCAGAAACCTGGGTGATGAGTACCTGAACTCATGAAGAGGAGGCACGTGAGGAATTTTTTTTTTTATTGTATATTTGCTATTCTAAAAAAGCTAAGTCTCCCCAGTGGACAATCTGGAGGAAATTTTACCCACAGGAAGCTGAGATAACCTTTCTCACCCTGAGAGCCGGCTGTGGATCCCACTGGTCTAGTCCTGCTGCCATCACCTCCCAAGCTTACTCTTCTGACAAGCTGATGGCAGCTTATTTCTTTTCAAGCTCTGCCCCACTGAACAGAAAATATCAGATAATATACAGCAAAGCACTGCTCGCATGTTTGGAAAACCCAGAGCATGCCATGTCTGTATGAACTGTGCTAAAATGGTAGCATATTTAATTTACATCCCACCAGGTGTTGCAATCAGCAGAGTCACACATGGGCGTTTGTGTTGCTTTAGATGGACTCCCTCCCTTTGGTACTGCTGTTAGGTCCCAGCACTCTGGCAATGTGCTTTGTGAAGCTGTTCGGGGGTCTCTCCTGTGATGAGCTGACATTTTAGCAGTGATGGGAGCTGATGGTAGTGATGGAACTGGAACACTGACCTTTTCCTTAAATTTTGTCCATTTTGATTAATGAGTACACAAGAGCTACTGGGGTGTTTCTTGAATGTAACAAGATAAAGGATCACTTTACTAGGCCACACACTTCTCTTGCAGAAGCTGAAAGTAGCTAAGGCAGACTGTTCAGTTTCTGAAAACCAATTCCTCTTTTTTATTTTACTCTTGTCATCCTGAGAAAGAAAACAGCTCCCAGCTGAAGATGTTCTTCCTCATTTCTCTTAGTACAATGGGGTATAGTTATATGGTTAAAGAATAGCACCACAAAGTGCTCTTTAAGCAGAAAAAGTTCAAACTTTAACGATGAAGCAAAAAAAAAAAAAAGCATGAATTTATAATATT
>VZTE01005891.1:504465-697285 GCA_013397775.1 Eulacestoma nigropectus | reverse complement strand
TTCAAACTTTAATGATGAAGCAAAAAAAAAAAAAGCATTAATTTCTAATATTTTCCTAATGTAATTTCTCTTTATGTTGTAACACTGATGCAGAGCTCTTGTTTCCCTGAACTGGCTGGAGAATGACACAAGGAGGCTGTTTACTAAGGCTGACATTAGGCACAGGAAGTTCATCTCTTTATACTGCCTTTAAAGTTAGAGGTGCTAGAATGGATGACTCAGAGAAGAAGCAGCTGACTTTAGGTCCTCTTGCTTGCCTGCTGAAAGGCTGTAGACAAACTAGGCTGCCTTAAATTGTGAGTGTATCTTTTAATATAAAAAATACTCAAATGGTATATCTTTAAATATGCTCAATATTTTGATCTATGCCACTGCACTCACACACTTTGCCAGATGGATGTCTTCCATTTGTCTTCTTCTTCAGTGGTATATCACAAGCATCAACTTGAACAGTAAATCTCTGCTACAGTTACGCATGCTTTATTATTTTTGTTAATAGTCTGTGGAAGATCAGTGGTTTGAAAAAGGGCCATGAAATTATTAAGGCTAATAAAAGACAGAGAATAATACTGGAGAGAACTTATAAAACGCCCAGCAGGCCAGAGCCATGGTCCAAGGTCACATGTTTATAATAATTTGAAGGATTAGGAGCCAAAATTCTGCAAATTGCCACCATAACCACAAGTGGAATTAAGGGTCAACCAGTGTCATGGGTACGATTGCACGTACTAGGATTTTCTCTGTGTTAATCAATTTAATACTTTATCCCTGTGAATCTTGGCTGCTAATGCAGAGTGGAGGAAATTATAGAGTGTTTGCGGTGTAGAGGCCAGAGAGGTCATCAAGTGCATGAAGGCAGGAGCATGGCATAAATAGGAGACACTGTGCTTGCTGCATTTGTGTTGGCTCTCATTGTGCTCAATATGCAGTTGGTTGGTACACGCCTTATTTACCTGAAGGATTTTTTTTGCTTTTATTTACCAAGAATTCCTTTTAAAGTAAGCCTTTTATGGTCCTGTGTAGCACACAATGTTCTGTCATTGTGCATGTCTGAGCACAACTTGCGTGACAGCCCTGGTGTGAGTTCCAGACAATGTAGGAAAATTCTGTTAGCGGGAGTTACGTTTTGTAGATGGGGACTTGTATGCTGCTGCACATACCCAGCTGGCAGAGTGATAAACCACAAGTTTGTGTTAGCAGTGTAGAACCGCTTTTGCATTTTCCACTCACAGCAAGGACAGCGTGATGAAAAAAGGCAAGTAGACTCTAGTCAGTACTGCTTTATGTCTTCTTCTCCTCCCAGCCATGCTGTTTCTTTCCTGAGGTTTGCTCCACTTCATTTTCACCAGCCACCTTGCTGACAGAGCTTCCCTAGCTTTGCAGTGCAGTGCCTAGCAGACGGTAGGTTTTCAACTCGTCAAGGGTCCTTTCTGATAAACACCTCCATGGGACTGTCCAGATTCTCTGAATCCTGCTCAGTTGTTTATGAGCAGGACAACATTTCTTCTTGCTGCTGTGTACTATAACCCCTTGTGGAGATATGAAAACCGGACTGCAATGTACCTGTGAGATGCTTTTTTGAACATGAATACCTGACTATTGAACACCATTTTTTATTATCTTGTCTAGAAAGCATTCCTGGTTCCTTGCTGAAGAAGCAACTCTTCCTCTGCTATCTTCAGACACTGGCTAGATGGGTGGCAAGTAGAAACAGGCAAAGCAATCCTTTCTGTAGTCCTCAGCTCCCTGCAGTTCTGGGCACACTTGCAGCTTTTCTTAGAAATGATCCTCTGCATGTGTTTTTAACACAAAGGTATTGAAAGCATGATAGAAAACTGCTGTGGCATAAGTACTAAAAGCAAGTTGACTTTGACTTATGATTTCTGCTAAAGCAGAGCTGTAGCTGTCCGTAATAATTTCAACAAGACGAGTTAGAGTTAAATGCATGAAAAGTGGTAGGTGGCCTTATCTCATCTTAGTCTGATCTAAACCAAGCCTGAGTTGTGTAGTCTTTGAGGGAACCAAAACATTGCATTTTCCTGTGTTCAGATGATCAGTAAACATCTCAGAAGTTACAATCCCTGATCATTCATGGCAGTATCTGTCCATTCTTTTTGCTTCTGAATTTTCCTTTCATACCAGACTGAAATTCCCATTTCATGCTTTTTATGCCCTGTGATACAGACACAGAGGAAATGTGCAGTCACAGTCAACTGTGCTGGTGTGGAAAGCAAAGGAGGGGAGCTCTGCATGTGAAGAAAGGTGTGCTAATAGTGTGAAGAAGCCGGCAGACAGAAATGTGGAAGTTGACCCTGAATGGGAAGCTCAGGGTGATGCCTTAGGTTCTAGCTTTTATATTTTTGAATCCTGTACTGCCTGGTGTGTAACTCTGAAGTTTCTTGTAGCCTGTTAGCTGCTGCTCTCTTATGCCAGATAGACATAACAAAGCCTCTCCGAGCTTGTTATTCAAGGAAGCTTAGGCTGTCCTAGGCCCAAAAGGTGTTAACTAGGGCCTCTAGAGAGGTGGAGAAATGGAAGAAATTACATCATTAGCTAAAGTTTTAATTGGTGAATTTATGCTGATATGCAGATGAGCCAAACCTATAAAAATGTGAAGAACTCGTGACTTGTCATCCATCTTGGGGTCCATTTTGGATGTAGCCTTTGGGTCCCCAGAGTGTACCTTTGAAGGCCTTTCAAACAAATATCTACCTTTATTCTCTTACTCCTCTAGTCTCTGTTTCTAGGTAGCCAGATAAGGCATCAAGGGGAGCGTGAGCACTCAGGGGCTGTGTCAGGCTCTCCTGATGCTGGGCCTCCTCCTAGATTTTGTGGGGTTCAGGGTGTCAGGAAGCTCTCCAGGAGCTACCAGGTGCCAGTGATTCAGGCCCTCTAATTTTAGTTACCATGACCAAGCGAGAGAAGAGTGTAAAATGCAGGAACAAGCACTGCACAGTACGTGTGCTCAGCAGTGTCACACGTGGTCAGCCAGCATGGCTTTGTGGGGTCTGTATGGGCCTCGTGAGGTGCAGCCAGAAAACATCATGCTGGCTTCCCTGTGGCTGAAAAGGGGCTGCACCAGGCAGATACGTTTGAAAGAAAGCAATTAGGGAAAGCAGCAATTGCAGCACCGTCATATACATATACATATCTGTTCCTATGTGGTTAATAGCAAAAGTAACTCTATCTGTCTTTTGGGAAATTGTGCTCCTTCTGTATTTCATTAGCTAATAACTCTCTGGCAACTGAGTCATCAAATTACAATAAAAGAATAGAAAAATATTTTTAAGAGTGAAAATTTTAGCCAGTGTCTGACAATTATGGATGTACTTGCTTTCATTGGAAAAATTATTTAGATAAGAACATGGGATAAATCCAGTAGGAGAAAGAAATACAGGCATGTCTGTCACTACAGAAGTACCTGAAAGCAAGTAGTACAGGAAAAGGAGAGATAAAATGGGGTAGAGTTAGAAATTTAAATATTTCAGTAGCACTAGCTGTAGATATTCTGTAAGTAGCTTATAGCTCCTACTCTCAATTTTTATACTTAATAACATACAGAAAATGAAAATAACTAGGTAGTTTTGAAAACTTATTAGATTATTAAACTCTAAAGCAGAAAGGCTGCTGTTGTGGTGAAAGATAAAAATTTTGGCATGTTTCAGTTTTCTTGCTGTTAATGCACATCTGCTTTTTGCTCATACCTATCCTATATGGAAAAGCATTGCCATTCATGTTTCCATCAAGTATTTCAAGTTACATTACTAGTTCACAATCCAGTTTGGTCATTTGCTCATGTTATTAAACACTGGTCTTTATTAATTAAGGCATCTAAAAAATTGTCATGCTTAATATATTTGTGTATGCTTCAAAATATTCTAGACACTTACCATTGTTCTTAGCTTCTAAATTTGTAATTCTTCAGTACACTGATTAAAAAATAATAATCACCATGGGACGAAGAAGAAACTCCGTTTCTGCTCAAGGCCCTGTCTCTGAGTCAGCACACGACTTGGAGCCCCATTTTGGCACAGTTGCTCGAGGGGAGCGGCACCTCGGTCAGCGCGGTGCTGCGCCAGTGAATCCACCTTCCTGGCAAAGATCTGCCACGCATGAATAAGCACGAACAAGGACTCTGGCCATTAGTGTTTCTGCCCTGTGAGCAGAAAGAAAAGTTTGGGAGTTGATTTGTTTGTTTGTTCTCCTTTCCAAAGCATGTTCTGATCTTTTGATGGCAAGTGCTTTACAAACACTGAATATGATGACATTCTTCCCAAGAAAGCAAGTAAATAAGTTTAGTAATGATAGCCTTGGCCTAGTGTGCTATTAGTCTGGGCACTGTACAGTCATAATGAAGGACGGTATTTGTTGTGCAGAACTGCAAAATTAAGGGAGGGGAGATCAGACAGCTGCAGCAAAAAGTTAATTATCAGGCAGGATGAGACTGCACTGGTCAGGCTAAAAAGCACCCTTTCGGCCCACAGGTTATCTAACCACCGCTCTTATTGGCAATGCAAGGTCAGATAAGGGAAGAGGTTAAAATTAAGCTTAGTGAATGTCCGCAGGGGCCTGCTTTTCTTGCATATGTAGTGGCAATAGAGTCAATAATATTGTCAGAGTCCATACAGGTGAAGAAGTGGTTGAAGCCTGCACTGTGCTGCAAAATACCACAGTTAATGAAGGTCTAATGCCTTCTGTACCAAGATGAATATTTTTGTATTGAAAGTATTGTATTGTATATTATTGAACTACTCCATTGGCAGTGTGATTGCCTCCTAAGAAGCTGATCATGCTTTCCCTAATCTCTTTCCCTGATGAGCTGCCTGAAAAAGTAGAGCAACAGCAAAGTCAGCATAAAGCTTCACCTAGGTCTTCACTCCACTCATTTTTGCACTAATTATTGATAAGTTATTATGACCAGGTTTTGAGTATCTGAGCAATTACAGTGCCATTCATGTGGTTTTATGCAGTGGCCAGGCCACAGGAGGAATGTCCTGAGCAACTCTATTCATTGACAGGAGTTAATAACTTTTACATTTCCTTACCATCTCCAGGTGCAGGGCTTCAGTGAAATTAAACAAAATTGCTGACCTCCTAAAGGTTGGCAGAGAGCTCAAGAAATTGTCCATTTCTATTCACGAGACAATGTTGTTGAAATGGTATTACTTTAGAACATTTTGAGAAAATGTATTTACACTATCTTATAAATGGAATCTAAGTGTTGTTGGTTGGTTGGTTTTTTTTTTAGTGGAAAAGGCCACTGAATAATTTATATACATTCACTAAGAATTTCAGGAGACTAATATTGTCTAGGTTTCAAATATATAAGGATTATTAAAGCCTCATACTAAGGCAACTAGAGAAACTGTTCTCCTGGAAATGAATTAAATAACAGTTGTGAATGTCTTTTTTTTATTTATCTTGCTGTTGTGCCTGCAGGCCTTCCTAATCTTATATTGTACTGGCATGCTCTAAAGAGGCATTATAGCTTGGAGCCTTGGTAGGGACAGGATGAAACAGATTGGTGAATGCCCCTGATGGACCAGGGAAGAGAGTAAGAGGAAAGGTCTCTTATTACAGCCTGGACTGGAGCCTATTTATCTAATAGTTTAATCCTCCTATCACAGAGGCATTCTTTAGCATTTTTTAAGAAGTGTATCTTTAATTTCACCTTCTTTCAAAGGCTGATTCTTTCATAAGAAGAGGTAGGAGAACTCATATGCAAGGAAGGGGGTGGCTGTTCCTTCTTGTGGAGCATAGGGCAGCAGCCCTGGGGCCAGGAGGAGGGAGGGCAGCGGGGAGGGGGAAAACCACCATGAGCCTCTGAAACCCCAGTCCTTTGATGTGGTGACCAAAACCATCCTGAAGACTGAGCATCTGTGCAGAGGTTGCCACAGCTTGGGAAATCTGGGAGCTCATTGAAACCAAGCAGGACAGTAAGGGCTCACCCTGCAAGGACACAGTGAGCAAGGGGAGATGCTTTGTACAGCCTTTCCCTTCCTTTCTGATGGACCTAGTCACTGAAGGTTGATCAGTATTGTTTGACTTTCTCAATTTGAAACACCTTTTGTTCTTCCTTGGAAAATTCACTTCATTGTAGAGGTTCAAATAAATCCACCTCAGAGCCTTAGTGTCTTGGCAAGGTGGAGCTGACAACAGTTAGCTGACTTGGGTTCCCACAGTGACGAGTAGGAAACCAAAAGAGAAACTAATATCTGTGGTAAAGGCCCATATTTTCTTCCTTAAAACTTAGCTAGTGGTGAAACAAACCAAAAGCCTGGCATGCAATATATACATTTTTAAACACTAAAACAGTTGGACAAGGTCATAATTTCCTTTCTTTTTCCCCTTTGCAGAGCTTCTAAAGAATTTGGATTGTTTGTGTGGGGTTAGCTACTGCTGTTGGCAGGGGGCACTTCTTGTTTTCACTTTATAACTCTTGTCATGGCTTCATGCAAGGCAAGGCAACCAATGAGGCAGTACTGTGAGAGCCAGGGGTTGAAAGCTGAACAACTGCAGCATAAGGAGAATTTTCAGACCTGATGAGTTTAAAGTTACTGGGGGATTTAAGTAATATTTTTTATTTTAACGAATTAATTTTGTAGCATTCTAGTGAAGGTCAATGGCTAATTAATGTTCTGGGCAAAAGGATGCTTGTTTGATATGTATTTTCTTGGAAATAAAGACTGGTATCGAATATCTTTTGAGACGCTGACACCCTGCCGCTTGAGCAATATTGTTGGTGCAGTCAGATTGCCACCCCTCCCCCCCGCCACCCTGCCCTTTGACCAACACCAGCAGTGTAGGTAGGATGCCGCCCACAATATCCATGTGGGGTATGTGTCTCTCAAATCACACTACCATTGCCAAAGCCAAGGGTCAGCACGACTCTTATCCACATCTAAATGGCATTTTTGTGGCTGGTTGTTGCTCCCAGGTGACCTGGACACCAGATGTCCCTGGATGCCCACAGGTGCCACAGCATTACTTACGCTGCTCCGTTTGCTATCAATGATCAGTGGACTTGCTGTATGGGTGTGCTCCTGCTCATCTCTCCTACTGGCAATAAAGCTCTTTATAAACTATTCCAACCACAGATACTCAGCAGATAATCTGGGAAAGAAACAAAGGGCAGCACATTTGTGTCAGAAACACAGGGGAACCTTGCAGTGTCTGATGTGCCTTCTCCTCTCCCCATTTGATTTCCAGCTGCCATGTCCTGATCATCTCAGCGCTGCAGCTCTGTTGCCCCTCTTCCTAAATTGTAGCAGTAGTAACAACAGTAGGGCTGGTGCATATTTGCTTCGTTTGATGCCCTTCTTCACCTCCTGGCAGCAACTTACCCCATATTCGCTCTGTGAAGAATCAATAGTTTAAAAATAGAAATGAAGGGAGGAAGGAGAAAGAAAGAACCTTCTGAGACCAGCTTCACCCATGATTTTGAAAAGCCTGGTTTCTTTTTAAAACGTTTGCTTTACTGGTGACATTATCACAGGAGTCCTTGATGTCTGTGCGTTTTTATGTCATTGTAACTGACTTAACTCTGTTTTCATCTCCTCTTCTCTCCCAGTGGAGTTTTTATACTGTGATTTGGCTTCCATGAAGTCTATACGGCAATTTGTGCAGCAGTTTAGAGGAAAGAATTGTCCACTCCATGTCCTGGTGAATAATGGTAAGTTCTGGTTTTTTCTTCACATATCTGCAGGGGAAGATGTGACAAATGGAGCTCTCGTCTATCACTTCACATTTCAAATAGATGATCTGAACCATACAGCAGGTTACCATAGGGCTGCATTAACTGGGATGTCTTTCTAGAGTTAAATTGAATTTTTTTGAGAGATTGTCAGGTGAGCAATCTGAACACTTCAATGCCACACGTGCTCATGATGTTATTGCAAATCTGGTTCCTTTGTTGTGATTTTTTAGCTCTCCAGCACCAAAAACAATGCAATTATGCAAGAACTGGAGCATCTCTAAGAAAAATAAGAAAGGAAAGAGAAGCTGTACTACATGCCAGTAGAAAACCTGTCTTTTCACCTTTATTTACTTTCTCTCCCCTTATATTTTTCCCTGTATAAACACTTGTTTACTGTGGTTGACTGATGAGCTGGGCTGGGGGTTTAATCCACCTGAAATATAATCTGGGAAATCATCCAGCAACCTCAGAGAAGTCCCTGCATAGATCCAGGTGCTACTGGAAAGTTGTTCATAAAACTGCATCCTCAGTGGTCAGAGCACAAATTAAAAGGACAATATTTATCTTGCATTCGTACAATTATCAAATGAATATCATTATTCTTAGGGATTTTAGCTTTTGTTATTCACATACTTGCTGTCTAATTTTGTATTGTAGCCACAGTATTTTTGGAAGCCAGGTGTACAGTAATTTTCCTCCAGAAACCGTGCATACTCTGCTTGCGCTGTCCTAAAGGGGAATTTTCACTGGTCTATTTAACTAGGGGAAAAACCCGCCCAGCAACAATTTAGGCTTCTTTTAGAAGTTTGCTGCTGTTATATGCTGCTCTTCTTGTTTTCCCAACTATTTACATATGTTTTTATTAAGACATCCCAGAGAACAGTTTCTGTTTTCCTGTGCACACTTCAATCCTAGTGAGAGCAAACATGCTGTAAATGAAGTTTTCTTATATTCATTGATACCTTAAAGAGCTCTCAGTAACACAAGTAAATACTGCAATAAAAATTCAAGTGTTTTTTTATTTGCTGATTGATATGAAACATTTGTGAAATGTTCAGTTAAGTGTTCATTTTTCTTTGATTAGTCAAAAAGTCTTGCTATTATTATTTTAATTGTGCAATAATTAGAGGTAGTGGATATTTAAGCCTAGTTACAAAGTCTTTCCAGGTTTAGTTTTAAACATGCAGAGTAAAAACTGTTACACATATGGGAACAACACTATTTGAAGAAACAGCATTTTGTGGAAAAAAGGGTTTTTAATTCTATGAACCCATCCGGCATCCCCTGCCCTGCACTAGTTTTCAGCATGAGCAAAGCCAGCATTGTCAGCAGGGGCTTGGAGGCCAACTGGGGGAAAAATGATGAGGCTGAAGCAACTGGGAAGCCCTCTGGAATAAAGGGGTTTTTTTCTGCCCTAGCCTCTGCGGAATTGGGATGGATGAAAATTAAATATGTCTTCTTATCCAAGAAACAAAGTTGTATGAAACTAGGTCTCCTAATGTTCCTAATATGTTACAAGACCAAAGAGTGTAAGCCCAAAACATCTTTTAAGAAAGGAGCTTGAGACTAAAATTTGCCTGATTCAGTCTATGTATTTATGACTTGCAAGAAAGGCATGTGATTTCACTTACGCTTTTTTAACAAATACAGTTGGCAAGAGAAATCTGTTGCTTGAGAAAATCCTTTTAGAATATACAATGAAATGAATGGTCCAAATCTGCTTTTTGCTTTATCTTTAACAGAATCATGTCCAAAGCATAAGTAAAGAATCCCATAAAACTAGGTTAGTCTCTGGCCATTGCCTGGCAATGACTCCACTTTTGAATGCTCTTTCTTGTATCTTTTATTTTTATGGTCCTTTTTATTTGCTTTTGTAAACAGTAGCATTTAGTTTTGTTACTAGTTTCATAGTGAAAGCCCAAATGTTTCCTTGCTAACTAAGAGGAAAATGAACATACCTTATAGAGCAGAAATGACCTGATGCAAAAACCACCAGTGTTGAGCACAATCAAGTGATGATCTTTGGGCTATCTGGTTGGCTTCCTTTTCCTTTTCCCTTTCCCTTCCTCCTTTTTTCTCATTTTTTTACTGTAACTCAATGCACCAAGGAGGATGATTCAGTCCTTCATGGGCTGCAGAGCTGTAAGCACTACTCTCTCAAAAGCCTCATCACAGCTGCCAGTTCCACTGCCTTTCCCGTAGGATTTCCTGGACACAAGCTTGGATGTGTAAAACAGGACAATGCTTGCAATATTGAAATGTCAGATGGGAATGAGTTGTTGGGCACATTGTCAGTGAGAGTGTTTTTGGTCAGAAAACTGTTGTCAGGTGAAAGGCATTTTTCATGACTTTTTGATACCTTGCAGGACATCACATAATGACATTGATTTTATGTCTCAGTGTATGCCTCTAGACTAGTAGGTTTCTTGGTGTCACCTGGTACTTTTTTATTTCTTACAGATCTCAAAGCTCTATCATTCTTGATATAAGGAGTTATTTTTTATTTTTTAGTATGTGAATAAGAGGTTGTGGGTCAGAGAGCTACACAGTGCATTTGTAGGCAATCATATGCTTTTAAGAGTCTGACCAAAAATCTGTAGGGTAATGGAGAGTCTCCATTAGGTTCTGAAAATCAGACTTTGGTGCATCCCATGACTTCTGAATCAGACTATCAGCAAGTTAGTAAAAATTTTTCTCTCTGTCTTCATAGGACCAAGCATTTTATTATCAGGGCTATACTCCTTTAGTACACTTAGAGTAAAAATGCAAGAACTGTTACACTGAAATTTTTGTTAATACTATGTATTAGTATTATTTAATTGCTTTGAATATAAATCTTTTAAATTGATTGATATAATCATGTGTACATGTTAGTGAACTTTCCACATATTATCTCCATGACTATGTATCCTGTATATATGTGAAGGTGTATGATATTTGTTGAGGGCTTGTGCAAACCTGTCAAAAAGCCAAAAATTTGAAGATGAATTGATGAAAGTTCCAACATTTCACAATAATGGAAGCTATGAAATTAACATTGAAATATTATTAAAGACAGGGGATTTTGTGTGAATTACGGTACTAAATAAATAATCACTACTACATGTCTGACCTAAGATTGTTACGAAATTCAGCAGTTTTTCAAGTCACTGGTGATTTTTTTTAAATTGTCTCTCCATCACTTGCTCTCTGTCCCTTGCCTAACTCAAGGATTTAGTTGGAAATTAAATTAATACTAAAATCCTGAGTTCCAAAGTATTCTCCTAGAGCTAAACATCCAGGTCCCACAATAATCTAGTGAAGGTTTAGGTATCCAACCAAATGGAGATTAGTGCACTAGTCACCTCCTCTTTCTGTTACAGCTTATTTTAGCATGTACATTTAACTTTCTAATTTCTAATTTAAAAGGAAAAATCTGGTTGAATGCACGCATTACTTCAGCTGACAAATAAGGGCCTGTTTTTCCATTACTATGCTTTCTGCATCAGTAATGTGCATGCTCAGCTCTTGGTTTTTAAAATAAACAAAACATATTAAAAATGCAAATAGAGTATTATATAAACTTTTTTTAATATAATATGCTAGTGCTAAAAAGAGAAAAATGCTATGACATAGAAAAAAATTCATTTTCTGTAGAAAACAAGAAGTAAGCTAAATGGTTGAACTGTGTGCCACAGAAAGAGGGATGCAGCACAAGCAGTGCAGAAAGCTTAATCTGACAGAAGGTCAGAAGAATGTGTCTTCTAGTCTGCTAATTAGCAATTGGGTGCTAATTTTTAGTTTTGTTTTGGAAAGAACGGTGTCTTTGTACAGCTGAAAAGCATTTAGCAAATTACAGCATGTACACTAGTGTTAATTATTTAATACATTCCTAAAAATGGCATTGCTGTTAAAATGCATTAGATAGTCTGCTGTCTTCTTGTGGTTGAAAAAGTGACAGATACAAAAACACTTTGTAAAATTCCATGACCAATATTCATTGTTTCATGCCAGAGATGTTTTTTCTAGCCTTGAAGGCAGTCATTTTCTCTGTGTGCTAGAACTGTTTCTCAGCACCTTGTAGTTAATGGTCTTGCTTGTATGTTGTTTACAGTACTCAATGATCTTAAAACAAAGAGACCCAACACCAAAATCACAAGATATTTAGTGATACCAGAATACCTCTGGATGCCAGACATGCACTGTCTAACTCATTAACAGTGAAATGCCAACTTTGAGATTTCAGGCTATTATTAGCCTGTTGCAGACAGATTACAGTTAATATATTTCAGGTTGGAGCCTATCTTAGCCAATTTAAAATCAATATTTCTGAACTGCTAGCTAATTCAGATGATCATATTTCGTACTTCGTGGATCATCTGAGAAACTATCAGTCTCTTGATAGAATGAATAAGTCTGTATAATCTTACCTCTTCAGTTCCTAGAGCACATTAAAAGCTGTATTCGTAGCTCAGTATGTGATATATATATTTCCTTGTGTTACCTACGCACAATCCAGCCATGTGCAGGTCAACCATAATCCTTTGCCAGGAATCCCTTGAATAGTCCCATGGATGCTGTCATGGTTGATCACACATTAAATTATTCTTGCATTTGAGTATTTGCAGGATCACATCAGAAGAAGTGTGAAATTTTGGAGCTGGGAACAAGGGCATGTATCAAACGCAAACAATTTTATAGATACTTACTTACTCACAGGTCATATTTATAAGTTGAATTTACTAATAGTTAAATTGTTTGAAATTATCACAGTTGGATCTATGAAAAGATCCTGTCCCACTGGATTAGGTAAGAGCCAGCTCCCTTGTCTGTAGCAGCTGCAGGCTACACTGGCTGTTCTGATGAAAAGGAAAGAAACCTCAGAGATGTGGAAATTCACTGGAGAAGGCCTTGAAGGAAAGCTAGTGAGGAAGGTTGCCATTGACTCCAGTGAAACTTGGATTTCATCGACATTCCAGCCACACAGGAAAGCTGTGGTGAACCCAGGATATATCTCATTAAAGTTCTTCCAGTGTCTTGCTTACAACATCACGTTTCTTTATCCTTCCTCGAAGACAACTTAGAGCAATACCCAAGCAAAGCTGTGATGGAAAAGGTATAGAGGGATAGGGACAAAGAGAGAAGGGGATGAGCAGAAGAGCAAATAGTCTTTACCTGTATGTAATGGATGATAAGTATTAGATATCATGGGGGAGCTGGGCCTTTGAGACATGGTTTGAGCTTGAAAAGGTAGTTTGAGGTGGTGGTGAGATTGGCTTACAATGGATCTTCCATGTGTGATGGGAAAAACTAGAAGATTCATAAGGACTTTAATATGCAGTATTAACATGTTCTAAAATGAGAAGAAACTGTCAGAACCATATTTTTTTGTAAAGTTCAGTGCATGACAGGTGCCATCTCAGATTTTTCAGAGGAGATCGTCTTTTAAGAGAGCTGACTGTGAGGAGGCTGGCTGATCACACACTGCTCTTCACAGGTATTAGGTGCCTTGGGTATTGCAAATAACTTGTCTGGGCACGTGTCAGAGCACCATGACACTGCTGACAGTATCCAGCCTGGCTCCTTCAGAGCAACTGAGGGTTGTGCAATGCCAGAATTTATCTGGGGTATGGGCTTTTAGCAGCAGTTGTCAGCTAGAGATTTTATTATACTTGGATAGCACTGTTGTCTGCCAGAATTATATGTATCTTATATGAAGATGTCAGATTTTCTATAAAAGGTTTATTTTTTATTAGAAGAGTTAATAAATTAGAGGGGTAACCTTAGACTACTTCTGGCTTTCAAAGAGTAAGGATTTCATTCATGAAAATCCTGACTTTTGTTTGATATTATCTTTGTCTTTCTGATTATTTCCAAAGCTTTTCTGACTGTGATATCAAACACTTTTTGAAAGGGGAAATATCTCAGGCTCCACATGCTACAGGTTCTTGACCCATTTGCTTTTATGTCTTGTATGTGAGTGTTTTATCAGTGGAAGACAGACACAAAATTCAGCTATTGATGGATTAGGAAACCCAACTGGTTCTACTTAAGTGTGTGGAACATTTGCCATTGGCTTTTCTGAAAGGCAGGAGTGAGCCATGTTTTATTTTTACTTAATCCTTTCATAGCTTTTAGGTAAAAATATTTTTATACAAATTGCAAACCGAAATATTTTACTTCTAAGAGAATATCCTATTGAATTAGAAAGCTGTGACTGACTTTCCTATTTTCTGATTGTGAGTGGGATAACTCACCATTGTGCCAACTCAAATAACCAAACAGTTACTGAGCATAGTTTTAGGGATCAAAGGGGGTTTTTGAACCAGACCTAATTAGGAATGCTCTGATTTATTTTAGTGTAAAATCAAAACCTTGGTTATAGAATGTATTTTCTTTTTTTAACTGACACATTTTCCAAGGAACTAGCTTGTACTGCGTTCACATGTAGCAGTGTGACATTGATTCAGAAAGTGAATCTGTTCTTAAGGAGGAATTACAGCTGGTTCCGTTGTGTTCTGAACCTACCAAGATTTGGTTATTGTTCTCGCAGTCCTTGAATGTGGATTGTCTGCATTTTTTCCTTTTCTTTTTTTTAACCTACTGAGAAACTAAGAACTTGTCTTTGCTGGAAAGACACATTGCTTTATCTTCTTTGGCACAGCTAATACAGTGCGCTTCTCCCTTGTGAACAGTATAGGTGGGTCTGGGAGCAGTAGCAGTAGACGTTACTTAGTTTTCAGTTCCTTACTACTTAGCCAAACTTTTAGTGTTTGGGCTAAGAGTTTCCATGCCAAGTATTTCCCTTAGGCTAATTTTTTTTAAATTTTATTTTGTAATGCCAGATAAAACAGTTTATCTGTTTCCAGCAACTAGTAGACTAACATCTTAGGAGTTTTTTTTAATGTCGAAAATGATGGCAAGGTTTTTCCTAAAGGCTGTGGTGTTATCACATAGTTTGGAATTGAATGCAGACAAGATGTTGCCTTTGTGGCAGCAGTGGCTGCACCTTTTGCCACATATGGAATATTCCCATGAGGGATCAAGTCAGAAGCCTGCTAAGCACTGCACTTTGTAAGCCATCTTTCATGTGTTCCTCACAGAAGATTTTGCCTATACCAAGCATGTTCCAAGTTGAGCCTGAGCAGGTCTTTCTGCCGGAATCACAACCCTGAGCCGTGGTCGGAGGTGCTGCGTGCAGGCAAATGCACCAGCGCTGGCACTGGGCACCAGCATCCCACCTACTCTTCCTGGCTGCCTCTGAGCTTGGTAGAGATAGGCACCAGGTCTCTCTTCAGGCTCCTCCAGTCTCTCCACTGTCCAGACTGGTGGCCTCAGTCTTCCATGATCTCTGTGACAAGTTTCTGTCCCATGAAAAATAGATTGTGAAGCATTGATGGGTGGGAGGAACAGGACAATTAGTTGGGAGCCATCAGAATGACAGACACCTTGATGGCAAAACATTTGTACTTGCTGATTAGAAGACTTTTATTAAGAATTAAACTATGAATGTAGCATATATTCTTGTTGAACATCAGAAAATTAATAAGAGAGCAAGTACTGGGGTAGAGCTGGGGTGAGTAGTGAGAATGAAGAGAGTCATTAGGTATGTCTGAACTGTAGGAGATGTGTCAGTCAGAGGCTGGAAATGCGGAGACACCATATGATTCACAAGGATCGAGTCCTTAACCTTGAGGTCTCTGTTGGGCACTACCTGATTGAATCTCTTCTTGCAGTGAGGGCATTTTTGACTGATCCCTTACTTGCAAGTTTACAGATGTTTAACAGAGATGAGAATTATCCCTCCTGGTGGAGAATGGATTGGAACCTCTCTTCTGCTTGATCACCCACTTCGATGTAACTTATACAGAGAAACTTGTAACTTAGTCACAGCTGGTTGATACTGAAGGTGGGATGGAGAAGTTGGTAGGAGCCTCAGAGCCACAGATCATGGCTCCAGCAGGAAACCAGCCTCAGCAGCGAGGGGCGGGTGAGCGAGGTGTGTGACAGGCAGATGCCTGCAAGGTGCAGAGTGATGTGGGATTGAGACACGAAGGAGCTGCAAGGCTGGATAAGAAAACTAGGGAGAAGGAACTTACCATTTGCAGGGAAGCAAAGAGGCAGATGAAGCTGATATGCATGTCTGGGGCTGAACCTCTCCCCTCCTTCCTGAACATATGCAGTTCCTTGATAAGATCAGCATGGGATCACTGGATTGTGGGAGTAAGGGAGGAGGGGAGGCTGGGAAGCAGAACACTGTCATTGGTTCATCATGGCCGTGCATTTTGCCCGGCACAGGGAGTTGGGGAAGTTGTCAGGAAAGGTAATTAGAAAAGGCAATGGGTGGTGCAGAGCATCTTGGGAGAAGGGAGCAGGAGGTGAGAGCTCATGGGAACTTGTTCAGTGCTGGAGCAGAGGCTCAGGCAGACTCCTGTGGAGAAGTGGTCCTGTGATGAGGCAGGAGAGACCTAATCCTCTGGAGATGGTTCTTCTCCACAACACCAGGCTGGGTCCCTGCCCTTTATCAAACCTGTTTTCATGGTGGGCAGTACCTTCCAGGAAAGGTCCATGCACAGGACATTCTTCCAGCACTAATGCCGGACAGACTCACAGGTGTCTTTGCATCTCCCCAAGGGTCAAATGCATTGGTGTGCCATCTATGTGTCATCCAGGTGTCATTTTATGCCATGGGGTAAAAGTTCTTGCCTTGCTTCATTTTACTCACATTTGACTTTGGAAAATTGCATATACACATATAAAGAGCTCCAAAAGACATTAGGAAATGCAAGAGTCTAAGCTCCCTCTGGGAAGACAGGGACTAAGACCATAGCATTAGGAAGCTGTACTGAATTTCATCTGTGTTTCTGTGTTTTTCTTCTAAAGTGTTAGGATTTACCTTTTCAGTTTTCACACACTGTTAATCTGGCTTCTGTGTGTGGTCCTGTCGAGACTCAGAACACTTTCCTGGGATACCAACAGGCAAGTGGCATACTTGTGTCACTGGACTCTGGGTTAGGGATCTGGCTTAGCAAGCAGCTATGTCACAGCTTTCACAGCAGTGCTGTAAATTTACTGCTCTGCAGCCCAGACAAGGCAGTAAGAAGCAGTACCTGTAAGAAGCAGACATGTGGGCACAGTTGTGCCTCCACTAAGCACTTCTGGGGGCAATTCTTTCAATAAGGCATTGCATGTTCTTGTTGCTCACTGGCCAGGAGAGACCAGCAGGGCAGATGTATTCTGAGGCTGAATAGCCCAATAGAACAAGGTGGAAAAGGCAATCTGGTATAGGCAGCCTAGCCAGGGGACGCTGCTGCAGGGTTCTTCTGTTCAGGAGAGAAGTGGTCTGTGCTATTTTACATGTAGATACACCCATAGATGTTTTGTTGCATGAGTGTGCAGAGCAGAGCAGTTTTGACATTCTGTGAAGTGGGGTGGATTGCCTCGTGTGGCTGCACTCATGGGATGGGAAATGCTGCTAAGGGCAGCAGCTAAGGCAGTGCAAAGCCTCTGTGGAGGAAGGGCTTTGTGCTTTTACTGGAAGTAACTGTCTCTTAATTTTTCCCCTTGGGAACATTTTTGGTACAGTATATATCTCTTCCTTGTAAATAGCAAGAACTGGGTGAATGTGATTATAAAGGTTCACCTCCTGCTGTGAAGGTGTTATGTGTAAGTGTTTAGGGCTGACCTATTGTGTTATCTGCTCAGCCTTTGGCTGTCTGGGGATAAAAGAACTTGTGTGAGGGGGATCTGCCTCCAAACCCTCTTCTGTGAGCCTGGCTGGGAAAGCAAACATTTTGTTCTGCATGTGAAAAAGAGATTTTAAACCTTTCTTTTGTAGTGAGTTTGAGAGAACTGACTTTAAAAACCTCCAAGTAGTTCACTGTAAATAAATCCAGATGGGTGAAATACTTATATTTTTACAGCTCTTAAAACACATTTTATGATGGAGATGAAGAATGTCTTTGGAGTATGGGAGTTAGAGCAATATTTGTCGTCATCTGCAGTACGAGCAGGCATAGTGCAAATTCTCCTGTATGATTCAATAAAAATGCAGTATGTCTGGCCTATAATGTTTACAACTATCATAAAATTTTTTGTTATGCTACATGCAGTATCAGATCCATTTTGTTTAAATTACATAAGACATTGATGGATCAGAAACCAAGAGTTTCATTAGAAACTTTTATAAAAAATCATCATAAATTCCTGCTTACAAAGACAGCTCTCTTGAACTGTATTCATTCTTTGAGTGAGAAATATGATTAATGCCTAGTCATATAATTAAAAAATAATATAATTTTTTTTATTCATTAAAGCTGATTAAAAATGTGTATAATTTGAACATATTACAATAAATGCAGAACTGCAGCACATTGGAATGTATCACTATATCTATAAGAGCAGTTATTCAGCATAGTTTTGCAGAAAAATATTTTCCTTATTCTAATTTATTTCTACCTCTGCAAAATCACACATCCACGTTTTGTTCATTCAGTTTTTTGTGCCCATGCTATCAGTCTTTTGCCAGAATATTTCAGTAACACCTAATAAATTACAAAGCAAAAGCTTATGTTCAGTTTTACTTATTAATTCATTTTCTAAAGCCATGATGTTATCAGTGATATTTTAAAACTGAATCTTCTGGAGACAATCCAGCTGAATCACAGGGAAAAACATGTAAGAAAGCTATATCAGAACTGAGGTGTTTGGCTCAGTTCTGATATATGGTTTGTGTGCTGCCACTTGAAATTTCACGTACACTCTGAAAAAATTATAAGGCTGACTACTGATAATTAAAATCAGAAAGATACTGAGTTGTTTGGATTCCATACGAGAAGAATAAGCAGAATCATTCTTAGTTTACAATGAAGAGATAAGGCATTTGTTAATGTTTCAAATAGTATTGGATTAATTCAAAAATTAAAAATAGAACCAGCTTTCATTTTTGAGTTAACAGTTGGGGCCCTTAAGTAAAGCTGATGATGTTTCTGGACAAGAGAAAATCAATAGCATGCCACTTTTAGTATCTACTGAATGTTAGGTAGTTAATTTAAAAAAGAGAGCTTGCTGCTACTCTGACAAGGTTTTCCCTTTTGTTAAGGAAGCAGACAGGTTCAGTTGCCTGTTTGGTATTCCTTTATATGCTCACTTTCAACGAATTAAAATGGCTTTTCCTCAAATGAGAGAAACTACCCTCAGACTACAGGGCAAGATTTTTTTTGACAGCCTTGATATGAACTACCTGAAAGATGAGAGCTTTAAAAAAAAAAAAAGTCTTTCAAAGGTGTTTTGGCTTAACATTATTTGAGCAGCTCTTGAAGACAAAAAGGGAATTGTAGTAGCATCAGGTGCAAGCAGGGGTGATTGTGCCTGCTCAAGGACTTGACGAGAATTTCTACTCAGGGTATGCTCCTGAAGAATGAGCAAAATAATTTTGGGGAGTGTGTATCTTTACAGTTGTTCATTGCATAAATGAAATTTTTTTCTGTCTTCCGACCTGAGCTCAGATCTGTTCTTTGCTTCCAGGATGTGCAGCACAGATGGTGGAGACTAATTGGGGTGGAGGGCAAAGCCTCTATGTGCTCTTGAAATCCTGTGTCTCTCTGGAGGTCGAGGGTGAAGTTGCTGTGGCACAGGCGTCCTCGGGGCTAATGTGAGCGATGGCAGCCTCCCTGTGTTTGCCTGCTGGTCACGATGCAAAGCTGAGCGGCTGTAGCAGCTGTCTAACACACTTCTCTCAGGATAAATTCCTACATCCCTCCATCTGACTCAACAAAGAGAAGTGTGTCTGTGCATGGAGGGGTCCTATAGCAAGCCCTGCAGCAGCCCCGGCAGATGCAGAAGCAGCACTTGGGGTGCACATCAGCCTTGCTGTGCTGGGGCTCTTTTATACTGGATGCCTTTCTTGGCCTTGTATTTTACCAGTGTTGCTGCAAACAGAACTCTGGCAAACTGCTTCCTTTCACCTTTTCCAAGTGTCAGAGCTTTGGAGGGCAGGATGTCCTCAGAGATATGCAAATCATTTTCTTGTACTAGCCCTGGTGCTCAGAGATGCAGCAATGTTTCTATCTGTCCTTCAACAGCTCATACTGAGTTCTGTCTGGGCTAAAACTTGCACTGTAGCAGGCTGAGACTTGGTCTGGGAGCTTGGGGTTTGTTGCCATTCCCATCCTTTCCTTCTTCCCAGAGAACAAGATGAAGTCACAGCTGGGCTTGTCTCGCATTTGCATCTGTCCATAACCTTCACACCAGTTCTCAGTCCCAGTCCCTGTTTCAGATGTGATTATACATAGTTTACAGCAGTAAGTGACATAGGGAGGTGCTAATCAGAGCTTTTGTGGAGCCTCATCATGTAATTTGTGTTGTGTTTCTTTCACTATACCACCAGGCAGCATCGCTCATGTTCAGTCTTGAGTTCTCCATTTGCAGGTACGCTGCGTTATACCTAAACCTTTTGTTTTCTCTGTGGTCTTCTTGAGCTTCTTCCCCTCCCACTGCTTCTCCAGTTGCTCCATTAAGCAGAAGGAAGCCACAGGTGAATCACTATGGGTGTTTGCCATGCTAAAAAAAATCCCAAAAATCTCTCTCCTTCAGCCCAAGCGGCAGCAACAAAGCAGGAGTGTCAGGTGGCAGGAACCCCCAAAGCAGTGGTGTAGATACACAGCATGTGCCATTTAAAATGGTCGTTTAATGTGCCATCATCAGGTCAGGCTGACTTCAGGAAATGGGATGTTAAAGGCTTTCTAGTGGGCACATGAAGTAGCATGAGAATTAAGCTGACACTTTCTCATGTCTTGTGTGCAGAGGTGGCCTTTCTGCTGTATCATATTCATGGGTTTTACAGAGAAGCATCCTATAATGTGATTTTCCATGAGTTATGTCCATCTACATTTCAATGACAAAGGTCATGTCCACTTGTACAGAAATTAAATTTTAATAAAATAAGAATAATTTATAGCATTCAAGTCTATGCTATAATTGAGCAGGGTAACTATCCCTCACACAGCCTCAATACATGATATAATTTATGCATGAGCTCAGAAATCTCTGCAAGATGCTGAAATCAACGTTGTTGGGGATGTGGATACTTATTTTAGACACTGAGTTTGAAAATTGTGGTTTGTAGAAATTTATGCAAAAATATTGCCAAAATAAGCATTGAAAACCTAATTTCAATATGCAGCTGCTTGTAAGCATGGTAATTAAGATATATTGGGTAAATTCGCTACATCTTTTCTCACCCACACCAGTGAGACAGAAGTTGCAGATTTCAGATGTAGACTCACCAGAGCTTTAAACTCTAGCCAGGACTCAGGGGAAAGCTGTCTGGGAGAGCAGGTCTGCTGCTTAGCCTGGTCTTGTCTCCACTGCTCTGAGCTTTGATGGAGGGAATGTTGGGATCGCCCAGCTCCCACCTCTTGAAAACACTTTTCACAAGTGAACTCATTTACTCTCACAGCCCTGCAGAGAGGGAGGGAGAGAGTCAATCAGCACATTATATGGATAAGGAAGCCAAAGTGGGGGTTTAGACATTTTTCTTGTCAGGAATCAATCAGTGTCGACTTTACATGCCATCACCAGTCACTCATTGCTCTAAATGCTGTGTTTACCCTCTGCAGCAGGAGATCCGTGCTCCCTCTAGCTTGCTGCTCCTCTGAAATAAATCAACAGGTTTTACCTCTACTTTTTCCTCCAGCTGGGGTGATGCTGGTCCCTGAAAGGAAGACGGAGGATGGGTTTGAGGAGCACTTCGGCTTGAACTACTTGGGGCACTTCCTGTTGACTAACCTCCTCTTGGATACGCTGAAGCAATCAGGAACGCACAGTCACAACGCTAGGATCATCACTGTCTCATCAGCCACCCATTATGTAGGCAAATTGCACCTAAACGACTTACAAAGCAGGTACCGATTCCTTTTTGGTATTCACTGATCTGTAGTAATGGTGTACAGATTAAACTACAAGAAAATTGTTACTGACTACTGAATGAGGCGGGGTTTTGTTGCCTTTTTTTTTTTTTACGATTTATGATGCTTCTCAAGCACTTGTTTAATATATTTCAGATTTGATCAAAGCTTGCAGCCTTGAGTCAAAGATACAAATAATTTATAAACTTCTGAACAGTGTCTTTTATTCTGGACTTTGAAAACCTCAGTTTGCTTTCTAATGCTTATACTGCGGTGATGGTTGTGGTGCATGCAGCGCCTGGGCTCGCCACTGCCTAATCAGGGAGACTCTCCACAACCGGGATGTTTTGAAATGGCTTGGGTGGATGCTAATAGACATCGTCCCCGGAGGATGCGTGCAGGGAGGCCCCGCTGCTGCCCTCAGATGCGCTCAGACAGGCGCCTGTGGCTGCTCGCTGCCCGCCGAGCGCGGCGATGCTGACTGGGCTCCGGGGGGGCAGCTCGCCCTTCCTGCCCAGCTGCCTCACAGCTGCTGTGCCGGCCTCCGCTGCCCCTTCCTGCCCGCCAGCTCTGCCCGCCGGCCGCAGCTCCAGCGCTGCGTCCTCTGCTCCCTCTGCCGCTGGCCTCCGCCGTGTCCCGCTCCGATCCTGGCATCCCAGCCTCCGCCGTGGCCTCCCTCACAGCCCTGCTCCAGCCTCCCCCACACACTCCCCGGCCCCAGGCTCTGTCATCCTGCCTGTCCCCGTCCGACCCCTATGGTCCTTGCTTTCTCACATCAGCCTGGCCATTCGCTGCCAGCGCTAGACCTCGGCTCGAGTATGGGTCACCCCCTGTGCTTCCCAAAGAGCTTATTGAGATGCAGGCTGTGGCCACCCTGGGGTTTTAATCCAGTAAATGGGCTAAAATGCATGGATGACATCTGTCCTTCTGCTTTCATTTAGGAAAACTGGATGAATGTCTGTGGGATATTTCTAACATTAGGAAGACATGAAATGATGCGGTAAATGTCTCTGGTATCATACAGGAACCATGTAGAGTGGTTTAGTTAGCGGAGGAATGGGCAGGATAACAGATAAATTTCAAATTTTCCCAATGCAGTCATGCGTGGCAATTACGTGCTTACTAACAGGCTCAAACAGAGCCTGCCTTCTCGTGGGCTCCAGAGAGCTTCTGCCTGCCTGCGTGGAGCCAGTCTGAATTCTGTGCCATTTGCATGAAAATCTGTCTCCATCCTTTGACATGGACTTCAGCAGGTGATCAGAGGTACCTGGCCCAAGGTTTCATTTCTGAACAAAAGCTGAAATTAGAGGGCTGGGCTGTTTCCACTGCAGACATTTTACATATGAATGCTGCATTAGGCATGTCAAACTTCTGATTACATATTATGGCATCAGTTTTATTACAAGCCGTTGTTTAAACCTCTGCAGGGTAGTCACAATTTAATCTCTTGCTTGTAAAACAACCACAGGAAATTACCCTTACTCTTCACTTGATGTATGCGTTCATTGTTTCTGATGGGCATGTGCTGCATGGCACTGTGCAAGGGGATTAGTATTTCTTTGGGCTAAAGTGTGGAATGCAAAATTAAATGTGACTGTTCTGTGTCTCTGGATAACAGTAGTTTCCTTGATTATAGCAAGGCCTTGTACTGTGCCATTTTAATTTAGGATCATCCCTATCTTTGATTCATCATTATTAACTCGTATTTTAAAGGAACCAGAAATGTTTCAGTTAGGAAAGTTATGGTTGAGAAAGAACATGACCAGTCTGACATAAAAAATAATGATATACCAGTGAGATTTACCTGCAGCTTTTGTGTCCTTTACATTTCAACATTATTGATGTAAGAAGGGCCATAAAGGATGACAGACTTTGACTGATTTTGCCTGCTCATTCCCACATAGATACTCTGAATCACTCAGGGGAAGCAGTGGTGCCTGCACATAGGCACACTGGTGAAACCCAGAGTGGGCTGTAAATTCAGGTCCAAACCTTTTCTTGGTTCAGGTGTAAAAAAATGCTCCTGGGTATTTTTTTTTTTAGCCTAATTGCCCATAAGCCCCCACTCAGACAAATAGTTTGACATCACCATACATAGTGCTGCAAAAACCAGTGAGATCACTTGTGTGGTTGAGTGTGTCCCTACAGCGTGAGCAGGGGTTTAGCAGGAGGACTGTTGGGGGATATCATACCCAGGCATTGCCTGCTCCACAGGGCCCTGGAGATGCCTTGTGATTCAGAGCAACATTCAAGAGCTTTAATGGATGTGGTAAAGACACTTGTGGTAAAGACACTCATCGCAAACAGTTTCCCGGTGATGCCATGTCTTGTTTTTGCTGCTTGTGTGAATGGGAAATCATTCTAAAAATTTTCTACTCCTTTTTTTCTGTATTTTGAGTTGCACCAGTTGTCCATAATTCATTTTATGACTTGGATGTATGTTCCTAGATTGGCTGGTAGTCCTAACCTTGCAGAAAAGCAGCAAAACCATCGGGAGTCATTATTGGAGAAAGGGGGGCTGTACTCTGTGCTGGGAAAATTACCGCTGGCAGCAGGCTGAATTGTTTACCATACTCTTGTCCCATTATTCCCATTACATATAGGTGTTAGTTGGGCTAGTGTCCTGACTGACGGCGAATGACAGTACTGGAGCAGGGATTCATCCATCAAGCATGGCAGAGAAGGAAAGGCAGAAGACTTGACTTAAAGGAGACAGTAAACTGAGGTTCAATTCTCTGCTTTACCACAGACTTTTCTGTGGAATCCTTCTCCCACTCAGGAGACTTTGGGTTGCCAGTCACATTTTTGGCCATTTCTCCTCGTTGCTTGTACTTGCTGCTGAGAGACCTGATCTGAAACCAGACATCATCTATATCAGTGACCACAGGGCAACAGCATGACAAATAATTGTAGGAAGGCCTGTCCCATGAATAGTGTGAAATGAAGCTTGTGTTACTGTCCTCCATGTTTCCTCTTTGGTTTGTTTTCTGCCATCTTATGAATA
Organism: Eulacestoma nigropectus; assembly: GCA_013397775.1. Classification (NCBI taxonomy): domain Eukaryota; kingdom Metazoa; phylum Chordata; class Aves; order Passeriformes; genus Eulacestoma; species Eulacestoma nigropectus. The sequence goes on along the minus strand of VZTE01005891.1, from coordinate 672,699 downwards.
TGATTTAACCCACGTTGCTCTTGTTAGCTCCTTTTTGGTGGGATGGTTAATTTAATTTTATCTTTATGTATTTTACATTATTCTCCTTCTTTTATTGTCTCTTTCTTCACACTTGCCTGCTCCTTCATCTGTCTTTGGAGCTTTTTACTTTAAAATGCCTTTTCCCTCCCTATCTCTTTTTTTTTTTAATTTTTTTTTTGAGGATTTCTTATTTCCACCCACCAGTTTATTTCCTCCTTTCCACTTATCTTCCTCTTATGTTCTCCCCCAAGCTCTGCTCCTATTTCTTCTCTATGAATGCCATTTCTCCCCCTTCCTGCCCCTCCACTTCACGCACACGTACCAGTGGAAGAGACATGGCATGGGTACATTAAGGCAGGATAGAGCTTGTTCCAAACTGGCAGGGCACAGCTTGTTTCATGTGTGTTATTGAAAATGCAAATGCACACGCACAAGAGCACTGACTGTTCTCCCAGTTCTTTTGCTGAAGGATATATATGAGGAACATCAAACGCCTTTGTGGTCTTTTAGATCCAAACCATTTTCAACAGCAATCACATGAGTCAACAAGGGGATCCCTAAGGCAAATAATTCTTCTTCATCCCTACTTTGAATATGACTGTTTTCAGGGAGGTGAAAGTTTAACAGAAACACAATCTATCTTCAAGCATTTCCACAGTGGTGATTTCAGCAATTGCATGCAGAGGGTAGTACACTGTGTGGTTCAGCAGCACAGCTAGCATAGCCTTCTTTCCTCTTTTGCTTGCCTTATCTAAAGTGAGAGGAGAAAAAAACATGGTCAGGAGAGAATATGGCTGGCTGGTTCCAGCAAAAGCTTGAAGAATGATGTACCATCCACTTGGGTTGAGATAGGCTTGAGCAGTGCACTGGAGTTCATGGTGCTCTTCCAAGGCGGAGGTGAAGGATACTCATTTGAGTGCTCTACCTACCAAATAAGAAGGCATTTTTAAGAAAATAGAAAAAAAAAGAGCGTATTCTCTTTCCCAGGCTGTGGATCACACTTGAATACGCTCCTTTCCCAGGGGTTAGCATCTTTGTGTGTTCTGTCTAGCTTTTTCTCCATGACTAACTATTCCTTTCATCATCCTCTCTTTTTGCATACCAAATGGGCCCTGTAATGCTGTGAATCACAGATCTATGAACTCCCCAGCCACAGTAACACAGCTCCTTTTCTGGTTCACATCTCTTGTATATTCAAGAACAGTTAGTCACACTTTCCTGCTCTCTTTCCTCTGCTTTCCAGCTGCAGAAGGAGCGGATTTTTTTTTTTAAACTCTCCAAGCTGAATATAATATATATAATTTCTGTATTTTTCCCTGTTGCCCTGGTGTATGAATCATGTTAGAGACAATAGAAGTTAAATGAAAAGAATTGCAAAATTCCAAGCTGCCACATATGTGTCCTAGCTGGTGTAAAATAGGATAAACAGCTCTGCCCATGACCTGGGAAGATTCTGGAGAGACCAGGCAGTTCCAATCTCCTCTATTAGGCAGTTCATAAGGAACTGTAACAGGAAGTGTTATGTACTGATGGGAAAATCTGTCTAGCAAAGTGTCTGGAGACCTCCTGTTCTTGGATGAGGGGTGTCCTTCATCTTCTCTTCTTCCTTGTGTGTGATATTTGTTGCTTAAAAAAGATTGTATTAAGTTTGGACAGAAAGTTGAAGATTTTCTTCCATCAGCATTACTGAAATTTTGGAAAATATTTTCCATGAACAGCAAGTAAAAGTTAAGATGTTGAATTACTTTTGGAAAATATTTATCCACTTTTGACACCAAAACATTTGATTTCAGTGTTCTAAAAAAATATTTTTAATTTATTTGTAATTATCCCTATGAGTACATTGGAATTCAGATTTTGAAGTATGACAATAAAACTGAAACTCCCAACCTTTAATTTCTAAACCATCCTTTTGAAGTATCTCCCTCAGTTTCAAATTACTTTTTCTTTTTTTTTCCTTTTTTTTTAAGCTGGACATTTGTGTAAAACAGATTTTTTTTTTTACTAAGAATGGTTTGATAAATCAACAATTTTTTCAAGGAAAGGCTTCTATTTTTTAAATACCCAGTTAGTTCCTTCAGTGCCTTTTCATGATTGATTTGTCCCTTGAAGTTTCTTAATTCTCCCTGACTGGAAGAACTGTAATTATAACATCTTAAATTCAAGCAAAAAAACCCCATGGAGCTGATGTAGCATAGTAGTAGCATAGTACTGTTGGGGTTTTTTTCTAATATTTTATATAATAAAGGAATATTTGTAAAAGGAAGTAGGAGAGATTTTCATTATTACCCCTTTTTTAAAATCTATTATAGTCAGTACAGAAGTCTTTCATAATAACGTATAAAGAGCTGTTTCACTGGACTGTTGTTTAATAAAATGCTGTGAAAAAGAGAAATTGTAATCATAGAAGATTTTTCTAGATCATTAGATAGATATATATTATCTTAGGTTTTATTTACCTCATGGAATATATGGTTTTCCTCTAGTTCTGTTGTTTAAGCAGCTTCTCCACGATGACTTTTATTGCATATTCTAGTTCTATTTGCAAGATAAATCATGTTGCCTTGACAGGACCAAATGCCAATCGCAGCACAGTGCTAGATTCATTTAGACATGTCCTTCCTGCATCAGGTTATCAATTTCCTGTATAGAGTTAGATGATAAGTATTCAAATGATTACTGCACACACATAAGGGTGTTTCAGTCCTTCTTTGCCAAATACTTTCTGTATAAAGGCAAAAGGATATGCTGCTTTGCAAAATGATCCCTTGTGTTTGCAGCAATTAGCATTAATTGCAAAAATTGACTCACTGGCCTGGAAAATGAGTGTACTGGGGAAGAGACAGATCTCAAATTCTGTAAGTTAATTTAAAAAAATAAATGGGCTGCTGTGTCAGCAGACCAATTCATCAATTCAAAAGACAGAGTTCTAGCTCAAATGCATCAAGTGTTTTATCCATTCTTATCCATTCCTGCAACCAATAACAAAGAAATATTTAAGTCAGGATGCCAACTTCAGAAAGCTTTCATTTTACATTTATTGATGTATTTTTGTTCTGTCTAATCAAAATACTTTTAGGGCTGATCAATTTCTGGAGAACAATGAGAGTGTAACACTGATACCGCAAAGGTAACGTCAGACTTACATATATTTGGGGAAATTAAATGTAGCTGCTTTGTTGTCACAATGTTAAATTCCTTTTTATCTAAAAGAATTAATGATCTTAACAAGGGATTACTAATTATGATTATTGGTTTAATAGGACATGGTGTTTCTGAGCTAGTTCAAAATTGCAGCATGCTGGGAAGTATGTGAGATATAGGTGTTCCTGCTGCCCATCCTCTCCCTGCACTGTGGGTTGGGTAGGAGAAGCCAGCTCTGCATGGCATTCTGGGCCATGGGTCTCACAGATGTGCTGTTTTCCAAAGAGGCAAGATGGTTCTATGGTAATTTGAAAGTTAATGTATTGCATTCATGTGATAGAGAGGGCAAAAGGGACTCCGAGAACTGGGAGCTGAGAGAAAGCTTGTCGCCCTTGAGAAAGGAAGGTTAGTTTAATATCTTTCTGTCAGCAAAAAGACTCATTAAGGCTGAATGAACCTTAAAAGCTTTGGAGTTCAGGTCCTGGGTGATTATTCAAATGTTTTAAGTATTTCTCTCAATTGCCTTAACTACCACCATCCTCCCAGTATCTTGTCAGTGGAGCTGTCCTTTGGGCTGCCTAGCACAGCTGGGGAAGGCTGGCGTACATGCCTGTAAATCCCTGGAACGATGTGTTAAAAGAAATGGTCAAAATTATCAGCTCACCTTCCAGAAACCCCCTCCAGGTTCAGCCCTGCTGTAGCTCTTGGTTCTTCAAAGCCATACATCCCATGTCTTGCCACATGCATTAAGGAGTATGAGGTATTGTGCAGGGAGGCGAAGGCAGATTTCTGCCTCTGTGATTTGTTAACTCTTAACCTTTTCTCTATTCCTTATCCTAAACCTCTTTGTTTAGAGAAGGAGAACTTCATCCCTTCAAAAGCAGACCAAGCAGTTGAAACTTACGCCTGTGAAGAAAAATTGGTCTTTTGATTAAGTCAAGTTCTTGATAAAAAATGTCATGAAAACTATGCTTTCTAAGTAAAATAAATCTCTGTAAACATGAAATATTTTAGCCCCCAGGAGTTTTAATACTGCTAGAATAACTGGTATAGTTGTAGCTTTGTTGCTTCATTTCTTCTGTTCTCATTATATGTTAAGTGCTGTGGTAGCCCAGGCTTTCTTGCCATGGGAGGTGGAGAGGCCTGTACGCTGCAAAGTCTCAGCCTCCCAAGAGAGACAGAGACTGAGGAGCACTGTGGCTCACAGTAGCTTTAGGAGACGCTCAAGAGCTTTTAACAGTGATGTTAAAGGAGTGGTGGGCATGTTCAGTATTGGAATTGCCACAAAAAAATCAATCAATCAATCTGTCAAAGCAGCAGTTTCTTTACATTCTTTTTTCAGTGAGGGCTGGGGCAGGGCAGCCCTGTGACTGTGTGAATTTTTCAGGGTTTGGACGTGAAACTTCTTGTCATTTCCTGGAAAGCCAAACCTGCCAGATTTCCCTAGGTTCTGGCGTGTTTGCAAGTGGAAGAGGTCTTAAGCATTCTGGGACCAGGCCATGCCATTCCCCTTCTTGTGAAATGCTTGGTTTTCCATTACAGATCTCTGTTTACAGTGTTCCAGGGTGACACAATGTTGGGAAATTTATAAAGTGAAACCCAAAACTCAGCTCTTAAGGCCAAATGGTACAGAAAGCGATTGCTGATGCTGTCCTTTATGATGCTTAGAAATAACCACTTTGCAATGCTGGCTATGGACTGCTTTGCAAGTTACTCCTTTCTTGTAGGTTTTCTTGTTTTGCTGACGTAGGCCTGTTTATGTTCCTCTGGTAAGACCATCCCTCTTCACAGACCCCTTTCATATTTAAATCTTATTTAAATCCCACCTGATTTCTGGCAGTGGATGAGTGATGCTGTTGATGTACAGCCTCACAAGAACAAAAGCCTTTCACGCTGTGTCTGGACTGTGAGTCATTTCATGGATGCAGGAAACTTCCACATTTTGATTCCTCTGGTACCTGTTGGCATTTCAGCTATATTTCTTCTTTAACCTAGGAAGGTCTTCCAACTGAGGAGAAGACTTCTTGTGATGCTTTTAACAAATAGCTGTATTTCTTTATGAGTTTGTTCCTTGTCTTAACTCATGCACGGGCAGTTAGTCACTTTTATCACTCAGATTGAAGCTGTGATGTTCGTATTCTCACTACGTAAGAAAAGTTCTAAAAAGCAGAAGTTAAATTTTTTCAACAAGCAGAAACTGATTTTCAAAAGTATGTTGTGCCAGATGTGCTAATCTTTTGTTATTTCTGTAAACAAAGATTGATGGCATAGTATTTTCTGCACAGTAGTTGTAGATATCTCAAAGGAAAAAGGATTTTGCAGGCACATTTCCACTGGTAAGACAGACCAGTCCTTCAGTGTGGTGAATATTTGCTCTTGCAGAACACATTCAGCACCTCTTTAAATCCAAGGCAGTGCAGCGGGTTGAGCCCGCCACAATGAAACCTTAAATTATCTTTGCATATACACCAGCATAGTCTACTGTAAATCTGCCAACCACATTTGGTGCACTGTGCTGGATTTGAAATGGCAGCACTTTATTATACATGTTCAGACCCTACAGTTCCTTTTGAGTCCCAGAATGAAAAGCTCAGAACTTGCAGCTAATCTGCAAAGGTCTACACCAGTTTCAAGATGCTTTTAAAGAAGATTTTGGATTATTCAAGTTATTGCTGGGCCTTCTGTGGTCCTATGTGCATTCTGGTGGAAGCAAACAAACCATAAAACCCCCCATTACTTCCTTCAACTTAAAAGCTATTGCAGGAGAGGTAGGAAGCTTTCCACAAGTGGTTGGAGAGTACCTCCCCCCCATTTATAATCCTATAGATAATCTTACAAAATGTGTGACAGTCTTCAATCTGAGATCCAGATTACCCAAGAGTAATATGAAAAAATACGTGTCCTTGTTGTTTCCACATCTCTCAAAAGGGTCACGAGGACACAGAATGTAGATCTTGAAGCCATGACCTTTTTCTTGGATAAAGCAATTCAAACCCTTGCTTCCTTTTATGTATTTACTCATTCATTTGTTTAATGGAGATTTTTAATTGAATGAAGGGATACTGTTATGCTCAAATACCACTTCAACAATTAGCAAGTACTTAACACTACATCAAATGCCCTGACTGTAGAGAAGTAGCAATTTATATAATTGTAAATAAAGAGATATCTTTCCTGGGAGAATGGAATTACAGTAATTTGCCATTGATATTTAAAATAATCCAAAACATTTGAAATTACCACCAGCTGTACATAAACATAAAAATCTGAGTTCTTTAAAAGTACTGATTCTGATGAGACTTTGAGAAGACCAGCCTTTGAGTCCATGTTATATGCATTTGAGAACTGTGCTGAGTACACAGCAACTGAGCTGCACACAGCAACTCGCAGTAGAGCAGAATAGCTCTCGGCATCTCACCTGCTGCCATTAGGAGTAGAGATCAGCCAAATGAAAAATGATGCTCTGATTCCATCTGGATGACAGTAACACCCAGGATGACAAGCCCTGGCTTTTTTTGCCTTTCTTAAATTATTTTAAAATAAAGACATTCTAGGTTTCTTTACTAAATTTAGTCCTCAAGAGACAGTGAGTTAATTTTTGTTCCCTCTGCATTTCCTAAAGGCTATAACAAGGGGCTGGTCACTGAATGCTGTGTATTTATACAGTGAAGTGCTGGAAGTTGGGAAGCATGGCTTTAAAAAAGAAACAAAAAACAAAACACCACCCAGCTTCCAGCTTGTGGCTCCTACTGCACTGTGGGTTAAGCATAAGACAGAAGTCACTGATTTGCAGAGGTAGCAGTTACTGAGACCATTACCAACATTTTACCTGTTAGAGAGAGAGAGCATGTCCCAGCTCTGGGCTTTTACCTTTATACTCTAATTTCAAGAAGAAAAATGTTATTTTACTACAGTTGAAAGATGCCAGAGAAAGCCTGGATTTGTCCAGAGCTGTGTGTAAGCAACATATGGAACCGAGGAGCTCACTGCTGGAAAAGGAATGAAAGGCAAGATGGGTTGCTCTGAAAGTACCACTGGCCTATGACAGCTTAAGTAACCCCCATGCCATAAATGAGGACATGAAGGATTTGCTTTTTAGCTTGTGTAGGACAACTAATTTAATGTACTGGTCTGGTAGCCTTCCTTTCGAACAAGTTCGTCACAGGGTCGTGAGGGCTCTTCAGGAGTCCCTAATGGTGCATTCCTTATTCACTCAAGGTTTATGCTACAGCCACATTAACTGTTATATGTATATAGTCACAATTTATTTTTTAAGGTTACACATCACGTATATGAAAGAAATGTACACGAGGAAGTACATGAGAAGTTGCTTAAGAGCACCCAAAATGCCCAGTCGTGTACATGAGATGAGTGAATGTGCAATAGCCTATAGTAATAGATGGTAACAGGACAGCTGCTGGACAAAACATAACTGCAACAACATCTGAATAAGTAGATAAGTTAATACTTCAGATTTGAGCTTTGTTTTACTAATATTTATGCTTCCTTCTTTCAATTGGTAGAATACTGGTTGTCAGTGGTAATATACTTGTTCTCGTTTCTCCAGCTTGGTCTTTTCTCCCTGTCTGTATTTCTGTTTGGGTTTCCTTTGTTTGGTTGGTTGGTTGGTTGGTTGTTTTTATTGAGATAAAAACACAGTTAATGAGAATGTGTTCACAGGATAAATATATGTAGTACTGTCAGGAAGCCTGCTTTAATCTAATAAACAATATTTAGGACTAAAGCTTTATCATAAGAGAAGAGAAAGAAACTGCTTATGATAACCAGTAAAGACATGTTTATTTTCCAATATATTTCTCTAGCTGCTTCAAAATAAGCTGCAAAATCTATCAGAACTTGAAAAATTGTGTGCTGCATTCCCTGAAGAAAGAAAATTTAAGACTGTGAAAGCTTCGTGAGTGTTTAATAATAGACCTTTATAGTCTTGACTAAGCAATGGTGATGATGTATTGCAAGATTAATACATAAATCATTAGGAAGCTTTAGTCATTTTAATACAGCAAGCCTGTGTTTTGCTTAATTCCCTGATTCATCCTAAGGCATATATTGAAATTTTGTGTGGCCTTTCATTAAAAACCCCAGCATGTCAGCCACGTTTTGCATCACTTGTCTTTTAATGGAGCACATAGCAGCTGGGTTTTCTGCAGTTTGATCTCGGTGCACTCTGCCCTCTGGGCAAATTAACACACTGGAAATTGGGGAGCACGGTGATGGGTGAAAAGAAGACGACGTGCACAAAAATTGTGAAAGAGGTCCACATCAGGAAAGCTTCAGTGCTAGCACTGGCAGGGTTAAACTGATCTGTGTGCCAGTCAGAGTGATCACAGGTCCTCTGAGCCTTTTGCTGAAGCAAGATGTGGTGGGGGAGAGGGTGCTGTTGGTCAGTCAGTCCCTAATGTCTGTTACGCGTGCGCGCAACGCAAAAGGAGCCCTTAATGAGAGTGAAAAAGCTGACAGCAACAAGAGAGCCCTGTGCACAGGAGGAGTGAAGGAAGTGGTCTGTGCTGAGCAGCAATTTTTTTTCCCCTGTTAGTCAGTGGGTACCCTGACCTCACTTAATGCTCTTTACTAAACATGGGATCATTGGGCCTAAGTAGGAGACCACTGCAGAAAACAGACCACCTAAAGCCAACCTGAGGAGAAACAAGAGTAAGACTCATTGCCAAGGAATGTGCTAAACATCGATTCAGCTTTCAAACTGGGATAGCAGCTGAGTTCATATTTAAACACCTAATTAGCCACTGCAGGCTTTGGTTTGAAATTTGGCTTCTCGTTACTTTTTGAAAATACATTCCATAGGGAGACTGCTGCTGGAGACAGCACCATGGAGATAAGTGGCAAAATCAGCTTCTGGTGGAAAAGAGCAAAAAAGAAAAAAAGAAAAAGAAAAGGAAAAAAAAAAAAAAAAACAACAAAAACCCAGCAAACCTCAATGCACTCACTCCAGAATTGAATACCTACTTATTTTATTCTTGCAAAAATACAAAATAATGCCTTTCTTTTCTCCTCCCTAATTTTTGTAATAGTAAGTCAAACTTGTAGCCTAAGTTGCAAAAAATCTTGAGCCAGAAGTAAGTAATTTTCTGCTAAAAATTAATTGGACACAAAATACAGAAACTGCCTTATCCTGATGCTTTGTTCATCAGTATAGAATCAATAAAACATTTTCAAAGGAAGGGAAGGTCCTATATATTGGTGCTCTCTTACCCAGATTTCAAAGCAGCGAATTAAATCTGCCTGCCTTTAACTCCTCCTGTACTTTTCATTTAGTGAGTTGTGCATTGCCTTGTTTTATCAGCACTGACTCAGCAAAATGCAATGGACGGGCATCCCCTGGGAGATGCCTCCCTTTTCTGTGGTAGGAAGAGTGGTCCACAGAGACCCCCGCTCAAATGACTGGGTGAGCATGAACTTCTCCAAGCTACTGATGCCAGACATGCCGTACTTTCCCACTGAACTTCTTCCCACCAAGTCCTTGCTCCACTTTTCCTCGCCGATGACTGTGTATAGGCTTGCCATATCACAGCACGTGCTGTCTGGCATTGCCCAAGCTGGGTGGACAGTATTGATTAGGATTTATCCCTGGGCATTGAACACCAGTACCTCCTTAGCTCTCTAGCTGACTGACCAGCACCCACATATACCACTGGGAGCTGGGAGCTACCAATCTTTTGCCTGGCTGTTTGCCTTGTTAGGACGCAGAGTTTCTCTGCTAGAGAGTCTGCTTGCCTGGCTGTGAAGCATTGATAACCTTTGTCTTCAAAGAAGCAAAGGTCCAAGCATCACAGGCTCCTCATGTGCACTGCTCTGCTAGCACAGTTTGCTGGTAAGCTGTGTTCTGCTTGGATGGTTTGCCTCTTGTCTGCACTTTGATTTCAGAAAGATTTTAGAACCTTCAGAAAATGTGGACATGCATAATGTCAGTATTATTTTACTTAGTATGCAATTATACTTTTACTCATTGTGAAAAATGTGCATACAGAGCATAAAGTGCCAAGAGAGGCTAGATTTGGATGCACAGGTTTTAAAGCCAGATACTTCCATGTGTAACATTTTATGGTTTTAAACTGAAAGAAGGTAGATTTAGATTGGACAAAAGAAAGAAATTTTTATGATGGGAATGGTGAGGCACAGGAATGGGTTGTTCAGAGAACGTGTGGATGCCCCATCCATCCAACGCCAGGTTGGATGGGACTTTGAGCAATCTTGTCAAGTGGAAAGATGTCTCTTCTTATGGTAGGGTTATGGGACTAGGTGATCTTTAAACTTCCAACTCAAACCCTTCTGTGATTCTACATGTGTGCGCGTGGGAGACGGAATTGTGGTGTAAGTGCAGGTGCCAATGTGGTCCTATTTTTCTGATACATAAAGTCAACACTGGATGTAATATGTCAAATAACCAGTGTTGATTTATTTTTTCAATATGGCATTTAAATAACGTGATTCTAATAAAATGGGGTCTGACAAACAAAAGAGAAAATCCTCATCAGTTCTGTGTCACATTATTCCTCTGTCTTATGTAGTCCATTGATGTCAGATTCCTGGAAAGCAAAAAACACACACACAGAAATTGGGAAGAGAGAAGGTAATCACTGCAGGGGCTCTGCCAAAAGTTTTTGCTTCTTGTATCCAATTTTATATTCTTCATATCTATATTATGTTATTGAAGTCTGATTCCCGGCTGCCTTGCAGATCATTTGCATCTCTTCTCTGTGATATAAAAGGCTTCCTCGTTGATTGGGTAGCCTTTTATATCTTCTCAGCACTCGTGTTTCTCTGACATAAATATCTATGCAAAGTATAAGGCTTTGGAGGATCCAACCCTTGTAGCAGTTCATGCTTCATGGCCACAAGGTAAGTCAACACAGCACTCACACAAAATGTGGGAATGGGGAGTCATGGGGAGTGTTCACCATCCTCCTGCCCAGCATCTGAAGGTTACTGAGGGCCAGCTAGACCCAGGTAGAACAAGTCAGAGTAGTCCCCAGCTCTGCTTCCCCGCGAGCCAGACAAGATCACACTAATTCAACTCGGGAAGCTTGTCCCGTGCCCCAGCTTGCATTCAGTGGGGGAATGGTGGTGCTGATGGAGGAGTGCCAGGGTTAGCTGCCAGCTGGCTGCCGGAGGCGGCTTGGGATGAATGCTTCTTCCCATGGGTAGCGTGAGCTCTACCCTGCACGGCTGTGCACAGGAGAAGCTTGTAGCAGCTGAGGATCTGGTCCTTCTAGTTAAAGGGGTTGGAATATGCATGAAGCATAAGGTGACATTTTGAGTGTCTCAGATCAGAGCATGGACGTTACTGAATTTAAAATGTAACTGCAATTTCCTGACTAATGCCAAGTCACTTTTATATTCATGAAGTGATTGTTCTTTATTCTTTAAATAGCCCATTTTGCCCAAAGGGGCAGGTGATATCTTTATGATAATGGAGATACGTTATCCAGCACGTTACAGCTGAGGCCGTTTGTTGGTGCAAGGGCCACCTATGATCAGCTGTCCTTTTTGGTTCTCAATTTATATCATGCTTTTGTAGATTGTAGATGTTTTTGTAGATGTTTGTGATTTGTTTGAACAAGAAAAGAGTAGGGGAAAAAAAGAGAAAAGAAATGCACTGGAGGTTCAGTGTTGTTGTCTTATTTCCTGTGGCTAAGCTGTATTATTTACTGTAGTGTCTCCAAGCTTCTGAGTCCTTTCAGATAACATGGGCAGTTAAATTACTTCAGTAGCCTTATACCTCTGCAGAGAGTCAGCCTGTTTCTTAACTTCCAGGGCTTTCTGTGGTGAAGTGCACAGGATATTATAAATAAGATATTCAACAAGAATGAGATAACAAAATGAACTCATGTGTTTTCTATTCATTCAAAATAAAAAACTTGCACATAGTAACAGCCACAGAAATCATAGGCAGGCGTTTGAGCAGAGTAGGAGCATCCCTGGCCTGGACATTTCTTGCACTAAGGGTGAAGGTGTAGAGGATGGAGCTGTAGATGTGGCCACTACAGAGATAGGACAACATCTAGGGGAAAGGAAGGAACTAGGAGAGTTCTGTTCCTGGGTGGGTGCCCCTCTATCACCTTTCACCAGCAGGTTAAGGTCTTGCTGCTGCATGGACCCTAACCCTTGAGTCCACACGGACTGCAGCTGCAGAATGCAGCATCACTTCCCCAGGCTTTGGCAGAGGCAAAACAGATGGGGACTGGAGCAGTTATACTGTTCCCAGGAGCCTGTTGCTTTAGGCTCCTGCCTGCTTTGCCTATGAGCTGTCTTTAATGCCACCATTTACCTTTGGTTCTGCTAAGCACAAGAAAGGTTAGATGAGAGGCTGGAGTAATTACAGGAGTGAATTGTTATGGCGTAGGAATTTGTGGAAGTGATGCTGAGGCCCCAGTCAGGAAGAGCATTTTAAGTGACATACCTGCTAATTTGCCTGAAACTAGCCGGCTTATTAAAAAAAGAAAAAAAAATGTACTGCTGCCTGCATGCAATGAAACCAAACTAATCATCAGTTCCTAGAAAGCTTGACTTGAAAGAAAAGCACATTTGACATTCAGATGAGGGGTGCCCAGGAGTCTCAACAGGTAATGTTTTGCTGTAACTCCTGGAATTTATGTGCCTTTGTCACACCTCTTTGGCACAGACCTTGCCGGCCATCTGTGCTTTAAAGGCTGTGTAGGGTCTGTAAACTGTGTAAACTCTGGTTACACTTGCAGCTGCTCTCCTTGCCCCATCTTTTTATCTGTCTCTTAGCTGTGCACAATCTGGTGTGTGACCAGGGCAGGTGCAACCTTACTCATCTGTACTGTTCCCAACACAGGAGCCTTCAACTAGTAGGTACTGATGTAGTAAAAATAATAACAGCAACCAGAAGTAGTATGATCAGGCATGGATTTAATAGGTGGAAGTAGGGTATGTATGTTTGGAAAGAGCAGAGCGAAAGAGGGGAGAGAAATTTCAGGGCCTCTAGCTGATGACAGCCTGGAGATTGATGCCTCAGCATTTCTAGTTTAAACAGTTTGACACAGAGATTCTGGCAGGTATTGTGTAATTTTAATATTTTTTCCTGCCATAAATAAGACTTGGTGTCTGATGGAATGACCACCAGTACTTGAGTAAACAACACGCCTGCCAGTGATAAGCTGTTTCTTCTGATGACTCAGTGTATATCTGGATATTTCAAAGTGTGGTACATTTGATGTTTGTGCAATTCTGTTTTCCTTCTGGTTATTTTTACATGCATCTCCCTCTCTTTTTCTCTCCTGTGTACAGATGTTCGTATTCACCCCATGGAGCCTATGCCCAAAGCAAACTTGCCCTTGTGTTATTTACCTATCGACTACAGCATCTTCTGACTGCAAATGGAAGCCATGTGACTGCTAATGTAGTAGACCCTGGAGTGGTGAATACTGAGCTCTACAAGCATGTCTTTTGGGTTGTGAAAGTGGTCAAATGGATGACAGCCTGGCTATTTTTCAAGGTACGCCATTTTTTAAATCATTTTGTTGCTGTGTCCCTGCATTGTGCAAGCTGCAGTCGGCCCGGAGCTGAAGGTGTTTCAGAGTTTATAATAGTGTGTGGTATTTATTTCATTTCTCTGTGCTGATGAGATGTACAAAATCAATAACGACAGGCTTTCCAGCAAGCAAACATTTATTTTAAATGGAGGGAGCAAGCTGTCATAGTAGGGAAAGGGAATGCCTTTCACTGTCTGTGCCTATGTACTGGTTATCTCTGCCCTGATCTATCCACGTGCTCCTGTGCGTGCACGGGGGCAGGACATCATCCTAACATGCAGCCAGATTATGCAGTGTTCCTCAGAAATGACTTGTACATTCTCTAAAGGAGAAGCAGACATGATCTGGCATGGTCTACAAGTACGCAACATGTTACAGAGAGGAGGGCAAAGGGAAGAAGGAACTTGTACAAAAGTGACAGTGAAAGGTGGCTGTGCTCCAGGATGCGAGGGTCCAGATGCTTGTGCTCAGGGAGGTGGGACAATTTTTAATTAGGTTTTTCATTCTAACACACACTTGTAATGGTACTTGATTTTTATTATCCAATCCTGGTCTGCCTTAGGAAACATAAAGTTGTTTAATAAAACTGATCCAGAAGTGGGGCAGACTCAGTTAATGGGTAATATTTTGTAGCGGTGTAAGTAGATTAATCTGAAATCAGTTTAGCTGTGTAGGTGCACAGGCCTTAGAAGGGCTTGTGCTGAGAAAATGTATTGCTTATAGCTCTTTCAGAAAGTAGTTTTGGATTAAGTAAATGGAACCTGATTCCATTAGAGAAAATTAAATATCCTAATTAAAATGAAGTATTTTACATCAAGAAGCATGTCTCACAAAGCAAATTAATTTTAAACTTTGATATGGAAATATCAGTTGCTTTCATTTTAGAAATGAAACTGGAGGCTGAAAGAGTGGCTGCAAAATAAGATGCAAACAAATAAACCCATCTTTAAAAAAAAATAGTATCTTCTGAGTGCACCTTGAATATTGCAATAAAATTGTAATAAGAATGCTCATAATGTGTAATGCATTCTTAAAGAAGCAAACTGCAGCTTTGCCAAACCATGTACCTTAAACTTGTTTTCCCTCTTGCGATTGCCATTTTAAATATCAGTCTCTGATGGAAGTGTTTTTTCATTGGACTTACTTCACCTTGCTAATGTAACAGTTTCATGTAGATGTTTAGGTTGTGCTCAGCATTTGCTCTGGAGAGACAAAATTCTGACAAATTTCCCGCATCTGAGAGTGAGTTTCGCGTCTCTTGTTGTTTATAGCACTCAGTCCCACCCAGTTTTATTGATGTGCCCAGAAGACATTTTTGTATTATACTGGTGATGTTTAGACACTGAATTGCATGTCATTGAACATTTAAAAAGAGGGATTCCCATTCTTAAAGCCCTAATAGTCCTGCCATTGATAGTTCCTGCTCACTTCCTTCGTTGTTGGATGAGACACTGCTCAAAAGAAATTCTGCCTTGAAATAGGTGATAGACAGACATACTGATCTGTAGGGAAGAATGATGTCTGTACGGCCTGAAAACTGAATATATCAATTGCTTTTTGAGTCAGAATAACCTCAGGTTTGGATATATGAATGCTTCAGTTATCAAGGCTGAGATTTTCACATTTTTATATAACAGTCAATGTGTTTTTCCCAAAAGCCAGAGGAGAGGGCAATTCTTTGTTTCTCTCTTTCCATCCTCCCTTAGTCTTCTGAGTTACAGTTCCAACTTCTACTCTTTGCTTATTGCTTATTGCTTCGGATATATCTATGTGTTTGCTTCATCCCAGAGGCACACCCTGTTCGGCATCACAAACAGGCAATGTTTAGCTCCACAGCAGGCTCACATTGAAAGCCTGCCTGGCAATTTTAATAGTCCTCTACTGAGGGCTGTATTCAGCATTCAAGCCTGCATGAGTCTTCTGTTGGTCTCGTGCATTAGGGTAAATTTCCCCTGAGAAAAGTGAGAAAGCCAAGTACAACAAAATTCAGTTGTCTGGTGATATTAGCTGATAGTTGGTAGTATGGATTTTTTCCCCCCTGGAATTTTGCACTTTTATGAATCTTCCTTCTAGGATTATGGCAGTAATGCAGTGAAAATGAGGTGATAGCTTTCTAATCATGTTGACTTAACTAACTGTTTTCACCCTGGAGTATTCCAGAGTGATTTCTAAATGTGTGCTGGAAATTGCTTCACCCACTGCAACATGGCACTCATGAGAGCCAGCACAGCCCAGGGAGCTTCAGTGAGGAAATGCATCACATCGCATTCCCTCAGGAGAGAGTCAGCATCTTGTTTGATTAAATTCCAAAATACAGTGGCAGAGCCCCCACTATTTTTAAATGCGTTTCTGCCAGCACTGGTCCCAGTTACATTCAAGTCAAATACCTCCTAGGGATTGCAGGCTGGCACCCACCTTCGCTGGGCTGCTCGTATTTGAAGCAGCTCAGTGTGGCAGACAAGGCTGTTGGCTCAACAGCCACCTTGGGGCTGCCTCAAGATATTTAGGTACTTAACAAATAGACCTACAGTCTTGTAAATAGGCCGTGATACGTATACGTAATTTACTCAAAGTGTTAACAGCTTGAATTTCTTAAAACTGCAAAACATTGTCTTCTAGACTTTATACATAGCTCAGAAAAGTCTCGGCCAAATCAGTTTGATGTTTTTTCCCCCTACAAGTTGCAGTGAGAGGCATTCCTGTAGAAAATAAGATAGGCCAAACTAAAGGTTCTGGTGACAGTCATAAAATTTGTGAAATTGATGCCTGACCTTTAGAAATGATGGTTTCATTTTTTCTCAGCTTGATTCTTTCTCAGAAAAGTTATTGTCTGCTGTGGTACTCTAAATTTGCACTTTGCAAATGTTTTCTCTGTATTTTTCATAAACATAGACTGCACCTGTCACACGAGATAGAAATTATATTTATTCCTCAAAAAAAAAATTGATTTCTAACCCTATGACTTCTCGGTAAATAAAGCCTGATGAGCTGACACAGTCCTCTGCAGAGTGCAATGAAGTATGTTATCCCTTAGTAATTTGTAACATAAATTGATCTTCTTTTTGAAGAGATAAAGTCCAAACTAGTAAACACTAACTAATTAATGAGAAAGTAATAACCTAAAAAGTCACTCATTGAGCATCAAATTGCAATTTAGCTAAGTGTGTAACACACCCACTTTAGTGTTGGGTACCGTGCAAGCTGGAAGCCAGGAGGTACCGTTTCCCTCTCAAATATTTCTGCATCTGCAGCAGATACTGAATATTCATTCTTAAGCCAGATGGTCTCTGCTTGTGATACAATTAAAATGCCTTAGAGCAAAACAAAAAAGTTGACTCTCATTAATGTCCGATAACAGGGATTGTTATGCTTCGTATGACTTCATTATGGCATCAAAGTAGAGACTTTTGACAGATAGGAGTGTTGTAAAGTTCCCCAAAACCTTGTGTATAACAAGCTTGGTGAACATGTCATTATCAGATATAGAGTATATATATTGGCAGTCCTTTCAGCAGCCCCAGATTGGTGTTTAGGAAGGCATTGTGGAAAGAAGGCTTCTCATCAGATCCTGTCTCAGCTGTCATTTCCAAAGCCATAGTGCCACGTAAGTGATTATTGACTGACAAACTGAAAATGAGTAGGATTAGTGACCCTGCCAGCCTGTAAAAATGAAGGGAAAGGCTTCAGGAACACGGGCTAGATAGGCATCAGCCAATATAAACTAATTCGCTTCCTTCACCTTGTCAAAATAGCCTTCACTTTAGTGTAATTTTCCTATAACATTTTTTAAAAAATGCTTCCAGTCTGTAAGCACATCCAGAAAACAAGATCTGAAGGACCTGGATTCATCATTCATGCCAGAGGACATAGTCATGCAGGTCTTATTGCGGCATATCTTATTCAAACTGTCCCTTTGGCACTATGAATGTACCAAATTTATTTCATCCTCCCCCCCAGGTGTCAGAAGACAAACATATCACCACACAATAACACCAGCTGTAGAGAATGAGAGTAATTAAATCCCACAGCTGAAAGCAGCAATTCATCAGCATCAACATCTTCTGTGCATGAGAGTGTGTGGTCCTCACATAAAGCTAATCTGGGCCTTTCTCACAAAATGAAAACTTGCAGAAATGTATAATTTGCAGTTAATTTTTACAAAAGGTTTTTCTGATCAAAAACACAGAGAAGAAAACAGTCTACTTAAATCCAGTAACACTGGTCTTTCAGCAGATTTTTTTATACACATTGGTACAGGGATTTAAGCTTTCCTCTGAAAGCCATAGATGTCTTTTTTTCCATCTATTAAGTATTTTATTATTTGTACAGCCATAGAACGATTCTAGGGGGAAAGATGGGGGGACCAGCCTGAGAAGGCTAGTGAGTAATCTACTATTAAGTCCCCAAGTCCTGGTGATCTGGGTTTTTTCTTGCATGTGAACCCCTGGACTTGATTGAGTATCCAGGTCCTGACTATTATGGGGTATGTGGATGGAGGTCAGCTGCTTTATTTATTGTAGCTGCTGAGCACAGAACCTTCTGAACACAGAGCCCTTTGTTTCTGTTTGAAGCCAGGTCAGACCCCTCTAATGTAGGCTGGCCCTCAGTGTACACATAAATACCACTGGACCCTGGTCTATACTGAACCTGTGGCTCCCCTACATCCCAAGATATCACTATTTTTTTGCATGTTTTTTAAGGTCTAAGTAATTAAAATATTTATTTTAAGAGACACGTTAAGAGTTGTCATAGGGTGTTTTGATGGCAGGAAAATGAAGGATTTGTATTGCTTACCTCAGCTTATGGCACACAAAGGAGTGCACAGTCGCTGTATAGGACAGCACAAAATGGGTGGGATTATGTCACAGTACATCACAGGGAGTCAAGGATGTTGAAGTTCTTGCTTATAACTTATTTGGAGCAGCTGGTGGTGTGATTTATCCCCCATACCACACCCAAGCTTCCTCCTGGAGGGTGCCAGTTGGAACAGGCTGAAACACAGCCATGGAGCAAGCAAAAACTGAAGCAGTGTACACAGAGATCCATTTCATGTCCTGTCCTGCAGTTTTAGTTCTTTGATTAAAAGGAGAGAGGCATCCCTTCTTTTGTTTTTCCTTCTGACAGTGTGAAATGGAAAGATTGTCTTCCATCTTTCAAAATTGTTCACAAGACAGGAAAACCATCTCCATGTCTATTGCCTGCAGGATTTACCCTTTTTAGCCCAGGAAATGGTCCAAAGAAAAACAGGTTAAAGCTACATTGTGCATTATGTGAAAACCCATGCTTGCCCTGTGTGAAATTGTTTTGGACTGGTAAGCAACTGAAATGTCGGAAGATGTGTGTCTTACTGTGTAAGAAAGGGTTTATCCTTAACTCTGGTGTGGTAGAGGATTGCTGATTTGACCTGACAGCCCAGGAAGATTATTTCATTTTATGTGAAAGCATTTAAATGTGTATCCAAAAGAGTGAGAAAAATAGTCCCTCCATTGCTGTACCTGGGGAGAGAGTAAGTAAACAGTTAAGAAATTGTGAAAATATATGAGCCTAACCAGTGTTAGCACATCAGCACATATCATCCTGTAATCTGTAACTGCTTTCATATTCAGAAACCACAGAGTTAGTTAGGAAAGACATTTTCCATCAATCAACCTATTCCTTGCAGTACTTTCCTAAGTATTTGATTAATAGCTTTGTGTGGTAATCTATTCCCAGTCACACTTCTTGAAAATGGAGAAAACACAAAAAAGGAGGATAATTTTGCTGTGGATCAAACACACATCAGGAACTCTGGACTGATTTCTCTCAGTTTAAAAGAAGGTCTCCTCTATCCCTGTAATGTAAAGGTCTCAAAAAAGAGACTGAAAGATTAGGGAATTGAAGAATCTTGAAATTTCAACTAGACCATTAGCAAAATCTTTTACATTATGAGTTATACCCTCACACTACCGTAATTCTTCCTCATGCATCAGAGAAGTTCTAAGTCAATCATCGTGTTCTTAAAATTCTGTTTTCCTCTGGTCAGATAGTATAACACTACTTGGAAACTTGAACCCACTGGTAGCAGAATACAGAGCAGCCACTAATCTTTCTCATCAGCATAATCTCTCAAAGAAAAAACAAGAGACAGGAAACAACCCCAGCTCCAATGAAATGACCCATTCAGCAAGGATAGGAACAGGAGTTGCAGGCAGTTTCTGTCTTCCACGTGAATGAGTTGTAAAACAGAGTTAAGGAGAAAGACCACTGGCTTCCCTTGAAAAATCCTCCAATGAGCTTATGGGTGAGCAGCAGTTTGGAATTAAAATAAGAAGATGCAGAGGAGTAGGTTGTGGGGAGTGCATATCCAGGTATATATACATATATATATTCATATATTTGCATAATCATATATATATTCTATCTAAATTCCTCATTGTTTTGATATTTGTGAGTTATGTGTCCCTAACAAAAAATGCTGATAAAATTTGGATTGCAGAGCCCCATCACCTAAAGACCCTACTCACTACAGAAAAAAATAATTTTAGGAGATTTTGGAGATCTACAGGCCCTCCTTTCCCCTGCTCTGAATATGACAATCTGTAATTTACCAGTAATTGAAGGAGACTGAAAAACCTTTCAGTGTGAAGTAAGGAAATTCTTCCATGAACAAGACAGAAACAATTTTTTGTGGCGATCCTGAGTTTTCAAAGGTTTACATAAAATGTCAGGTTCTACCAAGAAGCTGATAACATCTCCTTTTTAGAGGTCTGAGGCATCTATGCCTGGAAGTCACCTCTGACAGGTCTCCTGGTTCATAAATGTCTGCAATATGAATGCTAGCATCAGAGGTATGATTTCCTCATGGTCACTGCTACCACTGGACCTGTCTTATCCTAAGATAGATATCTACAGTTGGACAGCTGAATTAAGTCTCTCAGGTGCCAGTTTATCCCTGTGAATGACAAAGGGGTCCTCTGGTGACTGGCTCAGCTGTAGATGTCTGTGCTGTATAAAGGTGTAAATTATTTAAGATTAATCCTTTCCAAAGG
The DNA here is from genome assembly GCA_013397775.1 of Eulacestoma nigropectus. Taxonomy (NCBI): domain Eukaryota; kingdom Metazoa; phylum Chordata; class Aves; order Passeriformes; genus Eulacestoma; species Eulacestoma nigropectus. The sequence continues at coordinate 651,974 of VZTE01005891.1, read as the reverse complement.
TACACAATGTTAATTTTCTGGGGTTTTTAAAAAAAATGAACTGAAGATAGTAGGATTTTGGATGTGCAGAGGAGAGAATAGGAACTGTAAAGGTGTGTACTTATATCTGGGGCACAAGTAATCTGCTAGCAAACTGGTTTTGCAAATGGCAGCTCTAAGGTATTAGACCATTTCCCATGTAAGTGGGAAATGCACTTGTAGGCAGCTGCAGATGAGGAAATCCCAGCTACTTATGAAATGTATTTCTCATATATGTTTATAATCTATTGTGTGCCTTCACTACAGCAGCCATGGGTGAGGAAATCCCAGTTACTTATGAAATGTATTTCTCATATGTGTTTACGATTCATGGTGTGCCTCCACAGTTTATCACGCAGATATTGCCATGCATTTACATGGGTAGTTATGTGTACTCCCTGTATGTATTTATAATAGACTAATGTTTGTAACAAGAGAGAACCATGGGAAGCAAGCACCGTCCACTATTTGAGGGCGAACTGGAAACAGTAAACACATTTTTTTAATAAAACAGGATCATCCGCCACCCAATTTGTGAGTTATGAAAACTTTCAATTCAGAAGTCACATGAGTAGGTCTGGCTTCAGTAATGACTATAATGATTATTGTTGCAAGCCACAAACTTCTGTGTTGCATTTTAGAAAGACTACTGAGATACTACAAGATGTAGTTCAAATGGTTCTTTTTGTTCTCATTATGTTCTGAGCTAAATACTTGGGATTTGGTGGATTTTAATAGGTAAACATGAGAAGGGAATTTGGTTTAGTGCGTCTCGTCCCCATTTTTTCTAGAAGGAACCTGATCCTAGATGTGGCACAAACACATCTTTAATACAATCTCTCAAGAGCTAGTGGTTTGTGTACATTATTACATATTTAAACATTCTGTTTAAATTGTGTCTGTGGGTCTCTTCAGGGCAAATGACTCCATCTGTGTGGTGCCATCTCAGTGCTGGGGAAAGGGGAGGTAACCACAGGGGTTACGTTACCACAGACCAGGCACTCTGTGGGAAATACAGAACATATGCAGAAGAGGATTTGGATGAAACCAGAGCAATGTGCAATAAAACAAGAATGAACTTGGACAGCTTATCCAAAATGGGATTTATAGTGGTATTTACTTGGCCCCATCGTGCTGACCTACTTTTCTGTCACTGGAATAGGAAGGAGGTGCTCCTGCTGGTCCTAGGCTCAGGCATGGTCTGAAAAAAATGAGTTGCTTGCCATGTCTTTTAATTGCTCATCAAAGTCTTGGAGCTAGCCACCACCAACTTACAAGCTTAACTTTCTGTCTTATCAGTATTTTACCCAAGTATATCTGTTACTTTTTGAATGAATAACAGGGGCCAGAGTTGGTGCCCTGTGCCCTGGAGGCCCGTTTTCCCAGGGCTTTGCTGTGAGAGGCACTGCACCCCATCCATGTCACATCCCTGCAGCCAGCAGCAGTACGCTGAAGCTGACTCTGTTTCGGGAAGAGATTTATTCAGTGTTGTTGCCTGCCAAGCTCAAGATGCAAAATTCAGTCTTCCACAGTCTGCCACTTGTCGTATATGATCCTAAGATGATTAAAAATGTAGAAAGAGAAAAGCTGTCTTGTTGTTTTTGGAGCTCAGAGTGTTGAAAACAAACTTATACAGACTGTGAGTATATTTGGGTGCCTCCCACCTGGAGTGCTGCATCCAGCTCCAGGCTTCCCAGCACAGGAAGCGCATTGAGCTGTTGGAGCGAGTTCAGAGGAGGGACACTGAGATGATTAAATGGATGGAGCATGTCTCCTACAATGAAAGGCAAAGATAACTAGGATAGTTCAGCCTGGAAAAGAGAAGACTTTGTGGTGACCTAATTGTGGCCTTCCAGTATCTGAAGGGAGCCTACAAGAAAGACAGACAGAGACTTTTTTTTACAAGGACATGTAGTGACAGGACAAGGGGAAATGGCTTCAAACTGAATGAGTACATTTAGATTAGATATTTGTAAAAAATTCTTTACTTTGAGGGTGGTAAGGTGTTGGAACAGGTTGCCCAGAGAAGCTGTAGATGCCCCATCCCTGGAAGTGTTCAAGGCCAGGCTAAACGGGCCTCTGAGCAACCTGATTTAGTGGAAGTTGTCCCTTCCCATGGAAGCTGTGTTGGAACTAGGTGATCTTTAAGATCCCTTCCAACCGAAACTCTTCTGTGATCCTAAAAATTATGTAGGAAGGATACTATGAGGCAGCATACTTGTTTTTTTCTGTCAGGGATGTACACTGTCCAGTTTTCATGACTGCCCAAGCTCTGAATGTAGCTTGGTAATTTTTCAGAGAGGAGTTCAGTTAACTCTCATGTATCATGACCAGTAACAACAACTTAGGTCCCCATTTTCCTTTGCACATGAAATGATGACTTTCATCATCATGAAGTTTGTGATACTTCATCAGTGGTTTTATACAAGTGTAGCTGATTGGAACCTGCTAAAGAAGTAAATATGATCTGAACATAAAAGTGTCCAGGTCCCGATATTACTGCATATTCTTCTACCAAGGATTATCTGATTTGATTTCATATCCTTTGTGTGGAGTACTGTTCTTATGTAAAGCATGTAAAACATGTCCGATCCTGCTCCTTATAGGTTCTCCTTGATCTGGGGCTGGCCTTTTATTTTTCTTGCCTGGTTTAGGTTTATGGCACATGTGTCCCATTTTATATGCCTGTTATCTTGGGAAGTGGATTAAGGCTGGCACAGATACACTGAACCCTAATCGCTTTAGAGGGCCTGCAAATCTCCAGAGGTAGTAAGTACTTCAAATGTTTATAACACTAGGTTCAGCTGATGTTGCTTGAAATCCATTCAAGAATATCTGGAAGACGGGAAGCAGGGCATTTTGCATAGGGTTTTTCATTTAAAATATAATTACCCTGTTAATATTATTTTATATACACTTAGTGCTCAGTTTTCATTTTGGTGGGGTTTTTTCTCCTCATTGTGAGGCAAGCCTCGAGCACTATTTTCACTGCAAAATATATCCATCACCCAATATCTTGGCTGTACAACTTCTCCCATGAGAGTTTCAACCCACTTGTTATAGTTCTAGGTTAAAGGCAGATTGCTGGTGTCATTATTTCCAGGTTTTTGAAAAAATGATAAAATATGAAATGTGTTTGTGCTCGGGTACCTGGATTCGTCATCTCCAGGTCACTACACAGTGGTTTGCTCAGAGGAGCCAAGGGGATTATAAAGTACCTCCAGTGCTCAGAAGCAGCACTTGTACATTTGATGTACAATCTGTCGCAGTCTCTCCTGGTTGGAAAGAAAGAATTTGCAGTGTTAGAGTCATTAGGCTTTGTAGATGTGAGCAGGTACAGGAACCAATGCTGTCACTGTTACCATAAAGACAACACACCTTTTGTGAGCTGGTTTCAGTTTGACTCTGTAGACCTCTTGGCAATTGTTTTTCTTCTTTTTATTGTCAAATTATACCATGATATCTAGCAATAGTCTTTAATCAAACAGGAGTGAGAATGCTTTTAGGGAAACAATTTACTCAAGACAAGAATGGATGAAAGTGAAGTGACTGGAAATGTATTTACATTGAGAAACTGAAAGAAATAAGAAAAAAGAATAGACTTGTTTCTAATCTTTGGAATCATACTCTGGGAAAGGCTTCCACAGAGCTGTAAGAAAAGTGTTGTTTTTATGATGGAGTTTAAATAGGTTTTGGAGGAGAAGATCAGCTGATAGGTTATCTGCAAAATTAGATCAGAGATGTCCCAAGAGGGACTGTTGCTTCTGAATTCTTTTTGTATTTAGAATATATATTTTTTTTTTTTTGCCTCAGGTTTACCTGTTTTGCTCCCATGCTGAAAAGAGAAAAGGAATCCAGTATAAGGGTACAAAAGTGAAGATTTTTCCAAGAAATGCCCATTTTGATTTTGAACTCGTGGAGTACCTAGCAAATTCTTCTTTAGGAAAACCTTTGGTGAAGGTGTGCCATTTCTTGCACTCACCTCCATCCTTGCCTTTCTCGATAGTAGTTCTTCCAGTTTGCTGATGAGCTGTCTTGAACTGTCCAATAGTCTAGTCCTTGCTTTTGGTTGCAGGAGAAAAAGGGAAGGTGACAGCTATGGATCAGGATCAGCCTGAAGACCCTTCAAGGAAAATGAGATTTCTGGTCAAGAAATCGGTGTGTGCTCTTAAAAAATACAGTAGCCAAGATAAATTGCAAATGGAGGTGTAGAGATAATTGACATAGCCATGCAGTTGGTCTCTAACCCGGGTTAAAACAGTGCTCTTCACAATTTGGTCAATGTTCTAGAGACCCCTCCCAGCAGAGGGGCTGGGCAACCACGGGCCTCAGTGTGACCCTTGAATGAGAGACCACGGCTTCCCCTGTTTCCAAAGACAGCTCAAGGCCATTGTCTGAGGTCTTCCCAAATGCCTGTTTTGCATCTAAAGTACCTTCAAGATGACTAATGTTGGGAAGCCTTGTAGTCCTGCTGGAAGTCAGCTGGGGTGCTGAATCCAGCTGATGTCCAGAGTAGACTAGGAGGGGTTAGAAAGGCAAAGATTTCCTTTTCTAGAATGTCGAGAACAGAGTTTGGTTCAGGATTTTTTCTAAGGGAAGGAAAGTTATTCTTACATTCCTCTTTTGTGATGTCAGCTCTCCTTGATCTGAATTGGTGTTTTCACTGCTACTTGCCGTGTTTTTCTCATGGAGAAATTATGCTACATGTTTTAAAATGAAAATTTAAAAAAATTCCTTTTTTTTTTGGTTTGTTTTCTGATTTTGTGGCCTTTTTCATTTAAACCATGGTGTGATATTACAGGGAGATCAAAACTGAGTGCTTGATCTTTCTTGGGTGGGTCTTTCAAATCAAAGCAATAGACTTGCTGCAAACTACTGGTCATGGATCTATTATGAGAGCTAAAATGTGTCAGTGCACCAAATGACTGAGTAAAAGTTTGCCCCCTGCTATGAATAACTGTCTGGATTTCTAAATAAATCCTTTGGATTGTGCAGAAATTTGAACTGTCAAGAAATAAATAGTGTGGTGAACTGAAACATAGGTCTCAAGATGCCCTCAATTTAGCTGTATTTCAGTAATCTCTCATTCACCTTCCATTGCTGTCAGCAGCCTGTAGGGTTTCTCTATTTATGATGGAAATATCTGTCAATGAATCATGTCACTGAGATGCATGTATTTTTGCCACTTCAAGGAATTATTAAACACTGCATAGTTTCTGTGGTGAACACCACATTGCTGGGTCATTTGTTCTACCAGGTATTTCTTCATGTAAACATCTTTCTTGCATAAAAAATTCTTTATTTTTATGTGTGGTAGGTGGAAGGTATTTTTGTTAAACAAGTGCATATAATTTTATTTCGTGTTTTTCCATGTTTTCACTATGAACTTGTATTTCTGTAAAATTTTAGTTGACAGCAGGTATTTATTAACCTTTTATTATTATTTATTATTATTTATTATTTATTAGCTATTATTTATTAAAGAATTTTGCAAATATTACTAAAGTTACTTGGTGCCTTTATCACAGAAAAATAGATGTACCTAAAATTCAGGAGACTGGAGTACCTCTCGTGTTTTGGAGTCCCTTTGCTTGAATTTGTGGAGACTAGATAATTTTCATGTTAAAATATTACTTACTTTCAAATACAGAACTTTTTAATATACAAAATTATATTAATAAAATGGAATTTCCTTTTTAATCATATACTAACCAAAAATGTAAACTACTGTAGGTTTACAAATTAAACAGATATTACTAAGTAGTTTTGAATAATATTCTTCCACTCTTAACCTTACTCATCTGCAGTACCTAAGGATTTTTAGGAAGGATGGATAAACAGCCCCAACAAAATGCAAAGCGCTGAATATTTTGGAAGACTGCAAGATCCTTTTAATTTGATCTGCTGTTTGTTATTGTCACTGTAGGTTATGGATGAGAACATCTGCAATTGTCCTCCAGTTAATATACTTTTGAATTGGAAGAAAGGGCAGAGCTACAGAGCAGCTGGCAAGTGGTCAGTTAACCTCCCTTCCAAGTGTTTAAAACACCTCTTCAGTGGGGCTTCTTAATGATGAAATACCTAGGGCTGGCTTTTCTGACAACTCATGGAATGAGATCGATGATTGTAACCTTTTCTCTAAATTAAACCAGAAAACCAGGAGCCAGCAGGGCTGTATGCTCGGAGCTTTGGAAGAGCAGCTCCTTTCCTGCTCATCACCCCATAAATAAATTTTTAATATTTATTTTTAAATTATGTGAATATATTCTGGGCTATGCTCTCATCTCCATTTCATTGAGCCTACTTCATCATTTATAGTTTTGAAATCGTTATATTTGTACTTATTTAATGTAGCAGCAGTTAGCTCCAGCCAGAGTACTGTCTAGATTTTATTTCCTCTTCAACACAAAAGTGAGCTTTACAAGACTGAGCAGCTCTCTACTACTTGCAAATGAGCTGTATGCTGAGAAAATTTTCAATCTTATTTTATAATTTATCATTCTTGCCTAAATAAAAGGAAAAAAATACCCTGAGTGAGCTCTTTGGAAATGAGTTTATATTTTCAGAGAAGGAGTTAAAGAGCATACTTGGCTCGGGTATCTATTTTCACTTAGAGAAACGTGTCGTGTAAAGACGTGTACCTTAGTGCTATTTTCTCTTCAGATTTCTCTTTGTGGTTATGTTTGTTGTTTGGCGGTCTTTTTCTCTGCTGTGGTCATCTGAAAATATTTTTAAATTCTTCATAATATTAATTTAGATGAGAAGAGGAATCTCCCTGATTTTTTAAGAGCCAAACCACTTTTCCTCATTTTATTACATTAGTAATTAAAAAATATTGCTGTTTTCTTATGCAGAACGGTGGCAAGACACCCAAGTATGTTTCTAGTTACAGCTGGGCACTTATTCTTTTGAATATCTGTCCCTCCTATCAGGTGCTGCTGGTAACTGTTGTCAGATGTTCAAGTAGCTGTGCTCTGATGGCAGGCACGATGTTGTTTCAATTCATTTTCTAAGCAAGGACCAGATGTTTGTTCTGGGCTAAGCAGAATTGGTTTGCAGTTGCAACCTCAAGTAAAGGAGTATCATATCAGGCTGTAAACCAGCCATGTCTCAGCCACATGTGAATCAAAAAGAAAAATGTGAGACCCAGTGGTAATCATCTTCACTGCCCTGCATATCTTGGATATTTGCTTATGCAAGTGAAGAACAGATGGGTTGTTCTCTCCCCTGTGTTAACAGATGAGAGTTCAGATTTGTACCTTGGACTGTTTCATGCTTTTCCCTTGCTCTACACAGAGATAACAATAGAAACAAGGCAAAGGTCTATATTTAGAGAATTAGGCCAATAGAATTCATTGGTTCCCTGTAGGAGCCAGTGATAAAATCTGTCTCCTTGGGACACTTCTTTAAGCCCTGAGGCACACCATCTCCAGCTCTGGCCACCTCATACACTTCCAGTTGCCCTCAGCAGTAAACCATTGCAGGCAGAAAAAGCAACTGGGAAGACTTAAAAAAATTGAAGCCCAGCAGAGTTATAGTGGACCTTTAAAAGGTGAGGTCTTGATCATTTTGTGACAAAAAATGTCTTATGCAAGAAAGAGCTTTGCACGGAATCCCATGGCTACAGCGCTCCCCTAATAGTCACGCCGCTGCTATTAGCTGGACTTATCCGTCAGAAGTCTAGCTTTTACATTTTATTCTAGTTGTCATCAATATATTCACACTAACATTTAATATATTCACAGTATAACAGGCAGGAAAAATTACACTGGAACTAAGGAACAAAGACAAATATTGCTGAAGAAATTTTAAATAAAGTGCAGATCTCTAGTGGGCATTGATTCATGTGCTTCATGGTGTCAATAATTGTTTGTGAATTGCAGTCATTTTTTTCCTCTGGACAGAGCATTACTCCTGAAATACAGTCATTACCTATTGATTAGCTCTGTAGTTATTTTCATGCATCAGTAGCGCCAGTAAAAAAATGAGTAACGCTTATTGTACACCAATGTGTAAGATCTGTACATTGTTCATCAACAAGTGAAAGGAGTCGTTAAAATTTTTTTTTTTTTTTATTGCAGAGACCACATCAACATTTTCAGTAGCCATAAGTCTCAGGATAAATAGGAAAAGTCTAAAGGGCTCATTTGGGTTTTTAAGGTTTTTTTTTGGTCAGGGCATTGTAAATGTTCTGCTGTATCAGGACAAGAGTTCAATAAGAAGGACGTATTTGTCACTGTTTAGTGCTAATGTAATTTCCTATTTTCCCTACTGTATGACTCTCCATTTAATCTCAATTGTTGGTAATGTGCTACTTTTTGATTAAATGATGAGAGCTGAAATTCACCAAGGAGAAAATAATTAAAACTATTTGTTTCACAGACTGTCAGCAGCTATTAGGGAAATTAAGTGTATTTTTCCCTGAACCATGTTACAGACTTTGCAAAGATCACAATCAGTTGGAATCCTCTTTTATTGAACACAGATTTAAAAGCAAAGGTCAGTTATGTTTTGGACACTAAGGAGTTTATGCAATTGATAAAACCCAAACATTTAGATTATTTTTATATAAAAATTGCGCTGCTTGGAAACTCTTGCTTTTTGACTGTGGCACCCTTATAGCCACATCAGCTCAGCAGATTTGCAGAGTAAAGGGGGCTTTGCAGCTTGTTCCCCTAGCTGCAGGAGTGTCTCATGCCCTGGCAAGGGCCAAGCAGCAGTAGGGATTGTGGCTGATGCTGGTGGCCAGGGACTGGCCTCACTCTCAATCCTTTACTGCAGCCCCACATGTCCAGCAGTGTAACATCCTGTCACACCATTTGTTTGCTTCAAAGAGAAAACTTGTTGTCTGACCTGCTCTAGGGGCTTGGCACTGCTTGTGGACCCACCATTTCTCCTGAATTGTCAGATTTGGCTGGATCAATGTATTGACAAGGTTTCACCTAGTATTTTCCTCTCCTTTTTCTACTATGATAAGGCTTGGGCTCACTCCTTTGTTTGCACCACAGTTTGTAAATACCATCTACCCTAAGAGCTTATGCTGTGAAGTCTGCTTTTTACCCCTTTTTGGTTTCTGAAGGGGCTCAATGACATGGATAGGTGATCTGAGGAGGGTGAGTGTTGGTTCTGCACTGGGAAACCCTCCTACACTGAGCCCCTTCCTCCTCCACATGACATACAAGCTGCAGAAAGGGATCTGATCCAGTGGGGCAAGTGGTACACTGATGTAGCAGCCACACTCAGTGAGGTTGCAGTGAGGGCCTGGCAAGAGACATGTAGGAATTCATGAAGAAAAGGGAATGAAAAAGCACTGGGACTCTCAGTGAGATTGTTGTGGGGCAGAATGAAAAGGCAGGTGCAGAAATGGATGAAAGTTTTGTCTGCAGACATGCTTTGCATACCACTTAGAGAAACAGAACCTAATCTTGATTGGAACAATTCAATTCCACTGTGAAGTACAAGTTAAATAACAATAGGTGGCTGCAGAGCTGTGCAGACTTGCAGGTGAAGAGCAGAATTTTAAGCAAGCGGCTGTGTGGGCAGGAGAGGCAGAGGGAAGGGCTGGGATAGCAGCTGACACTGGCTCTGCTCAGACCTCAGCCCGTGGTTTTACCAGTTAAAAGCAGTTGCTTAAACCTTAGCATGGTTCTGCACTAATTCAGCTGGAATTTTTCCTGGGAAGCAGAAGTTTAATCATCTGGAAGTTTGCTGCTTGCAGTGTGTCACCTCAAGTAAGCAAGTATGTGGGGGGGCTCACTGATTGAACTCTCAAGGCCAAAGGACGTGTAGCAAAATGACATTACCAAAGAGCATAGTTCAATATTGAGCTTCCTAAGCAAAGTGAATTATTTCAGCACCAAATGAATCAGTAAAATGTATTCATCAAACCACAAAACCTCACAGTATTTGTTTCCCATTCTAAACAACTGCTCTAACCTTTATATCAAAAAGCCGTATGAATTCCAGTGCAACAGGAACTCTCTTGGGGAGCTTAATGAAAAGAAAAGGTTAATTCTCACTGTTTTATTTTGTCTATCAATAGTTATGCAAGAGCAAGTCTCTGGGCCATGGCTACTTAAGTCCTGAATTAGTCCAGTATCAAAACCCCAGTCAGAAACTCTGCAGAGACAGGAGCTACCTGAGAATCAAATAAAAGGAATAAGAAAACTTACAGGAAGATTGTTGGGATTTTTAACATTTGTGCCCCACAACTTCTTTTTTTTGTTGTTTTGTTTTGTTTTTTTAAATAGCTTATTGGAGAAAGACTTTGGGTGTGAAAGGGACTAAATGTTTTTCTCCTTTCCAGTTTTTCATTGTCCTGTTTCAGTTAATGAGATTTGACCATTCCCTATAGATCCCATTTTTGGAATTTGAGCCAATTCTTCCTTCGACAAAAGCCGGGACAGTGAGTGTAGTCATTCACACAGGAATGGGGTACGCCGTGTCACCTGTACAGCAATGTGAGCCCTCTGCTGTGACTTCTGTCATCCGGAAAGGAAACAAGAACATGGCAAGGACCACATCTGTCACCAAATCCAATCCTGGCCTTTGCAATAGATACACAAATTTTTTTGACTCCATCTGTTACATTAATGAAGGTTTACAAAACCCCCTTAGAAATAAGCTTAGATATTAAGTTTAACAACTTCAGTGGATAGTAGACCTGAGTCTTTCTACTTACCAGTATTTAACAATTTTAAGTACATGCCAATTCAGGCTTTCCTTTATCTGTTCCACTGGCAAGAGCTGACACTTGTTTTTCCTTTAGCACCCATGCAAATGAATATTTCTATCACCTTTCCATAGGCTTACACCCCCCTCTGCATTGTGAGTACCAGCCTGCCCTTCTTTCAGACAATTTAGCTGATTAAATGTGATGAGCTTAAATTTTTGAGTAATTGTTTTCAAGATGGAAGTTTTTTGCTTCCATTTCAATCCTTGGGAAACATTTGTGTGGCTGAGGGTCTGTGCGTGTTCTCTCTCTCTAATGAGCTCTGCAGTTAAAGATATGATGCCTCAAATCTTGTCTGACATAGTTTTAGAGACTAATCTCATTGAAATCAATGGTACTCTTTGCCTGTCTAAAGTTATACATGTTCTTTGGGTTTCTTCTGAATTTAAGCCATCAATAGATTCCTTTGCGGATAGTAAAGAGCCTTGGGGTTGATTGATTTAAACAAAGGGATTTAAGTTACAGAGCTTAAATTCACTTCCAGTCTACACAACAAAAAACTTGATTTGAGCAATCAGATTCAGTCCTACTTTGCATTTGCATTTTTAGTTATTTTGTTAAAAACAAGTTGATTCTGGTGGGTTAATAAGCATTCAGATATGTCAATTTGCAACTGAATGTAGCCTTTGCCTTTAAATTTAGAACTTCTCTTGGGTAAAAGAGGACAAGCTATATAGACAGCTCCATAATCATATGGTTTCAGAATCTATCTGTTATTTCATGACTTTAACAATCTGATAGCATTGTGATAGAAAATGGGAAGTGATAGTTCTCTTTACGAGATGACTTTTACTTATTTTTACAAGCTGCTTCCTGATAAAATAGAGTTTCATTAAAATGAAGAGAACTGTAATTTTTCAAGGGTTTTATTACTTAAACAGAAAAGCCCTGAACTTATTGGGCAAAACCAAGGACGTAAAATCTGTAATTACTTACTTGAACTATCTGTCTGTTAAAAATATATGATTCAAAAATCTGAGCCGCTCTTACCTAATTCTGGTCTTCTAAAATAACTAAAATAACTCTTAGAAAATAAGTCTAGTCTTCTTGTTTTCCATCTTTATGGTAGGTTACTAGGGACAGATGTAAATTAACCCTTTCATTTATATCTTTTTGGTTTATCATTCAAGATTAAATAATGAAATTGCCAGCAACTGGAATTATGTGAAACAAATTTCCAGCATAAGATTCTTTCCCTCTCCACCACTTTTATCTGTCTTCCAGTTTGGGCTTTCTCCTCTCAGTCTGGGGAATATTGTGAAACTATAATTTAAGCACCGTAACTCTAAAAACCAGAAATTCAGAGCAGCTGGGACATGGACAGTGCTAAATAGTTGTTCTGGTTTGGCCTGAGATAGAATTAATTTTCTTCTTAGCTGGTATAGTTTTGGATTCAGTATGAGAATAATGTTGATAACATACTGATGTTGTAGCTGTCACTAAGTGGTGCCTACGCTAAGCCAAGGACCTTTCAGTTCCCTATGCTCTGCCAGTGAGAAGATGCACAAGAAGCTGTGAGGTAGCATGGCAAGGACAGCTGACCCAAACTGGCCTAAAAGGTATTCCATACCACAGAACATCATGCTCAGTGTGTAAACTGAGTAGAGTTGGCCAGGAGCCACTGGTTGCTGCTCAGGGGGCCTCAGTCAATGGGTAGTGAGCAATTGTGGGTTTTATCTTTTGCTGACTCTCTTCCCCACCCCTCTGGGGGACGGGAGGGAAGTAAGTGGCTTACTTGGCAGCTGGGATTGAACTGCAACAATGGTATTTGGTGACCTGCTTTAAACTCCTTTCTTCCAGGCAGCTCAGGGACAAGGAGACAAAGGCCGAGACTCGGGGTGAGGATAAGGACTGCAAGGTGAAGGTCTTTTCCCATGCAGGGGCTTTGTGTGGAGCAGACCCATCAGCAGGACGTATTACAGGCCAGCTAGCATGCCACTGCAACATAGACCTAAGAAATTTGGGGGAAAGTGTACTTTTGCTTTCATCTCTCCCATCTTCCCAGACATACTTTCATCTCGCATGCTATTAATGCATAGATGTAGCACCCTGTAGTCATTTTGAGTTAGCTCGTGCACTTCACTGGTTCTGGTCCTCATCTTTGGCAGTCCAGGTGTATGGCCTGCCTGAGTCCTGGGGAAGAAGTGTTTTCTGCTGACCTTACCTGGTGATTCAGGAAGGGATTTGCACTTTCACACTTTCACCGTCTGCTTTCAGCAGGTGCCTCCAGCAGGAAAGGGGAGAAACTGAGGCTGGCAGCCACCCTCTCCCAGCCCTTCTCCACCTGGCTGAGCCCACAGCTGGAAATAGTCCTGCTGCTGTTTGGGGTGCAAAATGGGGGTTGTTGCAATTTAAAACAGAAGAGGCTGTGAAATAGCTGCTGGCTTATGTAATTTTGTGTTATTTCATTTTGTCTGTGTTCTGTACAGTCTTTATGCTTTTTGATCTCATCATAGTTCATAAAGGCTTTCTATATTGTGGTTTTCTTTTAAATATTTAGGAGTTCTATGCCCGTCCTGAGTTCTTATGATAATTAAAAAATAAAAGTCATTATAAGAAAGTTGTGAAGTGGAAGATGTGTCAGTTTCTGTTTTCTAACAAGGGAAAACAAGATATGTGACTTGTCAAATATTAAACAGTAAGTAAAAAAGTAGAGATGATGGTAGGGGGCAACAAGTCAGAAGTTGCCATATGTCGTAATCCTGGAGTCTTGTGTTTCCACCAAAAGCCAGCAGAGGTATTTTACTTTGCATGAGCAGGCAGGTAGTAAGTTGTTCAGAGATATATGCACTCAGGAGCATCATCTTCTCTGGGGCTGCTGAAAATGCAGCTACCACTTCAAACACAATACCTCTGTGTTCTCTGCTGTGTTGTTTTGATTGCCTAAATCTATCTTCTTTGAAAGAATTCAAGAAACTAAAGATGTCCCGTGTACTGGTGTAATTGAAAATTTAAGCCAGAAGTAATACAAATAAATTGTGTGTTTTCCTTTACCAACACAGGAAAAGGAGTTACAGCCTAGTGCACGAGGCATCTGGATTAGGATTTAGGAAACTCATTCTTTCCTCACCTCTTCTGACCTGCACATTTGCTTCAATAAATCTCTTGCAGGTCTCTGAATAGAGAGGTTGCAGAAAATTCCAGATTATGTGAGGATATCCAGGACAATTCTCAGTGATTTAGCTCAGGCATCCTCAGCAATAGGTAGCTGCAGGACATCAGCTGGTTTCCAGAGAGCTCATTGACCAGACAGTGTCATGCTCCCAGAAGAGGCTTCAGTATTTTGTGAAACACGTCTACTTTCTCAGCTCTCTGTGCCTGTTATTGCCTGCCTTATTTCCTGGAGACTGGATGTTCCAGCAAGTGAGTGTCTCTGGTTGGATGTTTATGCAATGTCTGGGGCAGCAGGCTCCTATCTGTCAAATTTTGCATACTGTTACAGAGCTGAGCGAGGTAACAAGTGTAATGTGATTTCAGTGGCTGCAGCGATATCTCAGTTCTGACTTTGAAGACATCACTGTCTGCTGCAGAGCAAGGTTAGAGATCAACCTTCAGGCAAAGTAATATTCCTCAATGCACTTGACAAAATGAATAAAGGACTCAGTTATGATTAATGACTTTGACCCAAAGTTTCAAGTCCCTGCTCAAATTCAGTCATGTAAAGTTGGGTTCTTGTTTCTATTTCAAAACTGCTTAAAAGTGAACATTGTTCTTTTAGTTTTCTATTCAATATCTTAGAAAATGCAAAGTATGGATCTACAAACACTCCTGCTCACATCACCAATGTTATATTGCACTTCTAACCTGAGAGAGATTCAGTTTGAAATTAAGACACACAAATATAATTTTATTATTTATATATATGTATTAAATAATAATAATAATAATTATTATTATTATTACTTATATATATTATTATTTATAATACCTAAAAGTGAGTTCACTGTTGGAGTTTCTCCTTGAAATCAATGGAGTTTTCTTCAGTGTAGCCCAGGAAGCTGGCTAGCCAAGAGGAGCTTCATTCAGCTGCCTGAGGACACAGATATCTCATGATATTTGACATGACTCATGTTGTCCTATTGTTGTGTTCAGCAACCAAGCCCCACGCAGCAGCTCTCTCACTCCTGACCAGTGGGAGTGGGGAGAGAAGAGGTAAGAGGTAGAAAACTCGTGGGTTGAGATAAGGACAATTTAATACAGAAAGCAAAAACCGTGCACACAAGCCAAGGAAAACAAGGAATTGATTCTCTGCTTCCCATGGGCAGACAGCCATCTCCAGGACAGCAGGGCCCCATCATACGTGACGGTGACTTGGGAAGACAAATGCCATTACTCCAAATATCTCCTCTTCTTTTTCCCTCCACTGTATATACTGAGCATGATGTCATATGGTCTGGAATACCCCTTTGGTCAGTTGGGGTCACCTGTCCTGACTGTGTCTCCTCCCAACCTCCCCTGCACTCCCAACTTCCTTTCCAGCATGGCAGTAGGAAAAGCAGAAAAGGCCTTGTCTCTGTGTAAGCCCTACTCAGCAATACCAAAAACATCTCTATGTTATCAACCCTGTGTTCAGCACAAATCCAAAACACAGCCCCATACCATCCACTGTGAAGAAAATTAACTCTACCCCAGCCAAAAGCATCTGCTTAGCCTGAAGTAGCTGCTTTAGAAGAAGAGAGTTCAGAGTCATGGCTGCTGCCTCCCTCAGTAAAACCTTGCTCATGTTTTGAATTTGCAACAAGACTCATCCCATGGCTTCAGAGTAGAGCTTCTTGGCCATTTTTCAGCAAAACAGATTTCTCAGAAGGCATTACTCTGCCACAAAACCAAATAAAACCTTCTACCACCAACTCCATCAAAAGATTCATGGGAAATGAGGCGTTCAGACCTGGGCACATGCTTGCTTCCTGGGTTCCCTGAGCTACAGGCAGACCCTGACAGTCTTTTGAGGACAGTTCCTTTCTTCCATAGTCTACCTCATCTACAGGCATCCCAGCCACCTGTGCAGGGGCTGCTATGAAGATGAGATGGGACTTCCCAGTCTCGCTGTGTACCTGATTTTTTTTTAAGGTCTTTCCAGAAAATTTGCTTTCAAAAGAAAAGGAGATTCAGGATTTGATACTCTCTGTGTCTGTTTGCCAGCTATCTCTGCTTCTGTTCTTTCAGTATCTTCTTCTCAGGGAAAACTTCTCTTTTTCCCTGAATAGTCATGAATTATTCAGATTATAAAAGCTCCTTTCCTTCCAAATTTTGATACATTTTTAGTGTGAAAATTGCTTTGTGTTCTTAATTCATCGAAGTTTCATCTTTTATTATATATATATCTTTGATTAAGAAATTATTTATCTGTGGCCTCAACATTATCAGGAGAAAGGCTTCACATTTTTACTGAGCCATTTCTGCTATTTCATTCAAAGACAAAATATGAAGAATTTTATTATGGAGCTAATTTAGTAAAGAATTCTCATTGCCACAAGTTGGGGATTGAAGAGAAATTAATTTGATGGTGCTGACTGGGTATCTAGGGAGAACTATATTCAATAAAATATCTCTTTCTAGTCTGTTATCAAGGCAGAAATTGGATAGAAATAGCATAATAGCAAGCTACATATGAAAGAATAGAAGGAAAGAGAACACAGATGGCAACCAAGGCTTTTGAGTGAAGGCAGAGATTGCTGAAAAGCTGTGCTGCCGCACTTCTCTGGCAGCTTTGGCTTCCTAGGGACAGGACAGTTGGTCCTGGCCACCAGTCTCACCAGGACATAAAGTCAGCTGCTACGGCCTTATTGATCAAAGGCGGCTGAAACCGTTCATACACCTGCGTCATGGTTTCCTTTCTAGCCTTTGTTTTCATACTCAGCATTTCAGTGGATTACTTTTTGTCTGGAATTTTCAAAGCAACAATCACGTTAGGAGGTCTAGACAGTGCAAGTTACACAACGCACACTGAACACACATAGCCCCTGTCTTCACCTGGAGGCTGTGACACTACAGCAGTTGTTATTTCACCTTGGACTCTTGTACCAGAAAGTCACCTGGTGTCTTCCCAAGACACCTGGCTTTGAAATGATTCAGTGGTCCACCAATCATTGAAATCAGTGCACCCTAGAACACAGGTAATTTGTTTCTCACAAGCTTGTTTGCTTTAATATTCATGGGAACACGATCCCAGCTACTCTGTTTCTGAAATTTTTCAAACTATTCCATGTTGTGTTTGCCTCTGTTCTTGAGAGTCAAGCAGTGCATTGAGGGTGACTGGGTGTCAACCCTCCACTAGCTGCCACCAAGTAGATGAAAGACTGCTGTACCAAGTAACAGTAATTTCATGTTCTCTCTGTTGTTGCTAATCCTTTCAGTGTATATGCATAGTACTGTTCAAGGATCCCAGATGATCATTGTCTTTCCTGAAGGAAGGCAGAAAAGGAACAAAACTCTGCCTATACAGAATTTTTCAGTACAGAAGCAAGTCAGTTAATACAACAGCATTTAAAAAATATTACCAGAATAATTATCATTGAGAAAAGTGAAGGAACATAGGCAGAAGTGCCTGAGTACTGAAGCCCAGAAGATGTCCTGTTCAGTGCTTTCTACGTATTCCTACCTGGAACCAGGGAATTTGTTTCCCGCTCCAGGAAGAGCCTGATGGAAACTCACTCATTTAAAAAAGTGAAGCCACAGAGCGAACACGATGAACACCTGTGGCAAAAGGAAAACCAAACCAAAACCCATCTGCAAGCTCATTTAACTCATCAGATCATGAGTAGATTTCTCACATGAACTGAAAAGTGCATGATATAGTGGATGGTACGTGAGGTAGGACCAGTGTTATAAGCCCACTTTTGATGAGAGTTCCTGCAGCAGTCTACCTAATGTTGCTGATGAGGGTTATCCCACCAATACTTGACGTATTCAGCAGCAAAAATTATAGGGATAAAGGTGTTTTAACATGTTTTTCCTCAGCATTAAGTGATCTTCCAGCTTACCAGGCAGTCCTGTGTGCACATCCCTCTGTTTGACCCCTTATTCGTGTCCCTCAAAACTCAATTGTGATCAGTGATTCTGTCTGCTGCTTCCTGCTCTCTGTGCCCAACCTTCTGTCCTATAATCTCTCCAGATGGCAGAATCCTGAAGTCATGAAATACAAATCAAGTACAATTTTCTGATCGAGTGGGATGAGGGGAAGATATTCCTAAATCCTAAATCTCCTGATACCATGGCTTGTATCACTGCTGCTCTTTCTGTCATATGGCCAACTGTGTTAGGCAGTGCAATTTGAAGTGTATGCATGCTGTCCATTCCAGCTATTTGTCACAGTGTTTAAGACACATAGCACAGTTGTCACTGTTTGCTGGTAGTTGCTGCAACTGGTACTGAGAAAAGGAATGGATTATAGAGGAGGAATTACAGGAGCTTATTAAACTTTTTTCCTGTCCAGCTTTCTGTGGTTTCTGATGAACATAGCACACTGTCTACCCAGGACTCTGAGCTATGAATTCAGGTGAAGGTGGAAGTGTATGAGTAAATGGATAATCATGGAAAACACCACAAAGCCATTATGTCTAACTGATGCAGACACATGATTTCTAAAGAGTTAAGCTGTTGCTCCTATTTTAGACAAACTGAAAGGATGTAAAATTTCATGGCAACATGGCTGTAGGAACTGACTGTTGTCAGCTAAACACATTTTGCAAGCATAAGCACCCAGTATGGAAAAAATTATATATCCCTTAAAATTGCATGAATCAAAATGCAAGAACTAGCAAGTCCTAAAAAAGCAAAATTAAAATACAAACCCTCTTAGCACTTGTCCTAGTTTTCCTAGAACAGAATATTCCATTTCATACTGAGGGAAAATTATCCTTTGTCGATGAGTTATAATTGATGAATATTTAAAAAAAAAAAGAAATGTCAGAGCTTCTGTAAAAAGAAAAGAGCTTTTAGTTTGGGAATAGATAGTGCCAAAATAATGTCATTTTGTGTATGTAGGCTACTTTTGCTTAAATGAGCTGGTCACATGCTGTCTTTTCTCTCCTTCTTCCACAGCCTACACATGTAAAAAGATGTGTAATTTCAATCAGACCTTTATTTAGTGTTGAAGGCAAACATATAGTTAATTGAAAAAAAAAGTAAAAGATGTGATCAATACTATAACAAGCAAAAGGAATAACAGGTTCAGAATTTCATTAGGAAGAAGTTAAGCAGAAATCAGTTTTACTTGGATTTTACAAAGGCATTAATTACAGTTCCTTGGATACTAATAATATAACAGTTTGTGAACAAAAATCCAATTTAAAAAAAAGTTCAGCACCAATAAGTTGGTAACTGAGGAGTGAAGAAGCATTGTGCAATTTATAGACATCCCTTTTCTCTTAGGACAAGTCCAGCCAATTAATGGACAAGATGTTACTGATTCTATATATACGAATATTATTCTTTTACTGTTTTTTAAAGCTTTTTTACACTGGCAATGTGTCGAGAATCCTCCCCTGTGATTTGAATTATACTAGTTACTACTTCCTGTCTATCTGGAACTCTTGGTATAATATTTCAGGGTCCCAAAGATGGAAGAGACTTTAAAGACTACCTAGTTCCAACTCCCCTGCCATGGAAAGAGACAACTTCCACTAGACCAGGTTGCTCAGAGCTTCATCCAACCTGGCCTTGAACACTTCAAGTGATGGTTAATTCCTTAATGTAGTGTAGTTAGTTTTTTTTCCTTGTATGTTTTGATATTTACTTCTAGCAACAGGTGATAGAAACTAAATAGGAATTTTGCATAGAACTTTCAACTCAGCATATTAGATAAGGTGGATGGGAGGAGCAAAGTAAACCTTACTTTGTTATACAAAGCTGTCGGTTACACAAGCTGACTTTAATGGATGGTGACAGTGTTACTGTGCTTATAAGTCACAGTGTGGGCATGTAAGCACTTTCAACTAGTGCATAACCTTTATTGAAAATATTTTGATATTATTTTGAATAGAAGAGAGTAGAACAGACTATTTCAGTTGAAAGGGACCTACAACAACAGTGACCAATTCATGACTGACCAAATGATAAAGCATATTTTTAAGGGCATTGTTCAAATGCCTGTTAAACACTGACAGGCTTGGGCCACCAACCACCTCTCTAGGAAGGCAGGTCCAGTGTTTGACCTCCCTCTTGATATAAATCTCCTCTGGTGGGGAACTTATTTGACATATCATCAAAATTAAAAATCTTGATAAATCCTGCATATCCTGGGAGAACCTTCCCATTGAATCATCAGAGACAATGTGGTATTTCTGATGCTGTAACAATATCCATACAGACCAGGCTCTGAGGCTGTAGATAGCCCTGCTCATAAGAACATAATCACACTAATTCTGCCCACAGACAATTTTTCTAAAGCATTTTAGTGTTGAGCTGTTGTCATTAAGATTTGAGAGTCATGATATTGACATTTATGCCTGTTTGTGCTGGAGAGCTGTTAAACTCAGGAACATAACGTCCAGCGAACCATCACATGAAGCAATGGTTTATCTGTGTCACTAATTTTTTTTAAGTAGAGCACAAGAGTATGTAAAAAAAAAACTTTTGGTTTTTCTCTGTCGTCCAGACTAAGTTGTATAAAATATGAATGTTCATATTCATCGTTGTTCTGCTACTTTACAATATCAGGATATTTTCTATTGCTGATCATAGTTGATCATTATGTTAGCCACTCTGTGAGCAAAGAATTGTGCAGGCCCTTTATGTTATGTACATAATGTACTGGGTATGAACAGCACTATTTTCCTTAGGATAAAGAAGGGTGAAATAGTAGTGGAGTACTAAACCAAGGTAAAAGAGCATTTTTTAAGTGGTTTTAGACAGAATCTCATAGTACAGTCATTTTCTTAAAAAACCAAACATAACAAAAACCTTCCAATTACTTAGATTTATTAGTTTTTATAAGGCTCTAAGTAACCTATTCACAACTGTCTCATTCATCAACTGAGTTCTTCAGGAAAAGATATCCTGTCAGGTGCTGCAGACAAAGCTCTGAGCAGCATCAGTACTGTTAATGCCTCAGATAATGACTGCAAGGATTGCAAAATGATACATACATTATTATCTAGCAGGCATTGATCATAATTATATCACTGATAAAGGCAAAGCATATCAAATGTTGTGTTTTAAATATGTCCTTCAATTAGAATAAAAATGCCATGGAAATAATTTCAGAGGTAACTGTGTGATCCTTCCGAATGCAAAATATAAATGTTTTGCATATACTCAGGATCAAAGGAGTTATCACTCTAAGCTATTTACTTATTAATTTTCATTTAATACTCGTGATGTATCAGACATTATAGATAATTCACCATTTTGCTTTATGACAGAGCAGAACCCTGATAACTATGCTCTGTTTAAAATGTAATTCCCTCATCTACCTGCCTGCTTGGACTGAACTGCTGAATCTTAATTTACTGTCATGGTTTCCATGATCCTTTGCTCATGTCACATTGTTGTTCCAATGAACACATTGCATGTACAGCATAGCCTTCATCTTCTTAAGGCAGAGCACAGGCCCTTTCATCCTTGCAAAATGAATAATTAAACTAGGATTTTAATATTTGTGCTTGCTTTTGGGTTTATTAGCTCTAACTGTGAAAACTAAATCAATTATTTTGTACGCTTCGTCTGACTAACTCTTGAAAAAATGTACTGGAGTTTTCCATGTATCTATTCTGGCTTTAAGCTATCTTAAAATAGCACTGTTGAAGAAACGGACTCTACCAATTGAATAAGTGGCTTTCTTATTATTACAAGCTTTCTTATTGTTACAAGACCACAAGTATAAAGCAAAATTAGGGAAGATGTTTGTCACTGATAAGGTCCTATGGTGGTAATGTAATTCTTCTTCTGTACCTGCCTCACTTGAATTTGGGTTTTTCTGTTTCTGCAGACCCCAGAGGAAGGAGCCTCTACAACCATCTATGCAGCAGTGTCGCCTGAGATGGAAGGAGCTGGTGGCTGCTACCTTTACAATGAGGAAAGGACAAAATCGGCTGACATAGCATATGACGAGGAGCTGCAGAGAAGGCTCTGGACAGAAAGCTGCAAGATGGTTGGGATTTGTGATGAAGCCAGCAGGCTTCCCTAGAAGAAGCCACTTTTAGCTGGGTAAATGAAATGCATTGAAAAGCATCTTAGGTGAATTCTTGCAGCATCAGTCATCATCCTGGAAATCACTGTTCAGTCCCTAAGGCAAACGTGAACGGCTCTGCTCTTCACTTGAATCCCTAATCTGCTAGGGTGTGGGGGGAATATTCCCACAGAAAAGTGTAGTGGTTGGTTTTAAATCTAACCATCAGTTTTGTAAATCATTATGTTTCAGTCCGTGATTAAAATACAATCTTTAAACATGTGCAGAGATGAGTTTTCATTGTTTTGTTCAACAAAAATAGTGCTTGAGCATGTTGTGCTGGGAGATTTTGAACTTAAACCACCTTTGTACATATAAGTTACCCATTTAAATCAGTTTTAAAAGTTGCAGCTTTATTTCCTTAAGCTTCAATCATCTTTAAGACACTTTCAGCAGCTTGTTCTAATGCAGAAATTTGGCATTCATGATCATGATGTTGTTTCTGTCTTAAGGTTAGTTTTATATGTCAGCTTTTATCCAGAGGTATTAACTGAAGGTCAGAACAACAAAAAAAGTAAATAAATAAGGTCTTCTTCAAACAAGATATTGAACTCACTTGTTTAAGTTCATCTCTCCTATAAAGGTGAGGAAGGGATCAAACATCATAATGGCAACACTGGCTTTGGCAAAGAATGCAGTCGGCCTATTGTCTTGTCAGTGGGCTAAGATTACTTGTCCCCTTTCTCCTGAACCTACGTAATGTTGCATCTACAGCTTCTTTCATTTTCTTTGACAAGGAGAGTCACTCCTGTACTGTTACATGAAGATTCACCTCCTTTTGTTGGTTTTGATCCTAGTTCATATTAGTTTCAGAACTAGAGTTCATGGTTTGGAAGAGACAGCAATTAATACCAGCCCACTTTTTCCTTTTTCTGGAAATGTACAATGCATCTTCCGTGAACTGTGTCTTTCCCATTTTTAAGAGTAGCCTCTGCCTACTCAGACAACTTACATAGGAGCAAGAGGGTATTTTCCCTTAGTTGTGTATGTCTTTCCTTAAATTTCCTAGCAGGTGTTTTATTTTTAATTTTATTTGACTGTCTCGGAGCATGGAGCTGATATTATTTTATGAAGCTATTTTCAGCAAACACTAGGATTTCTCCCCTCACTGGGATAGCAGTCAGTTCAAATGCTATCAGTTTTGAACACACTTCAGTTGTGTACAGTTCAGGGAACTCTACCTATATCTACCAAAGTGAATCTTTTAAGCATGATGTTCACATCCATGGAGTAAAAAACAAAACACGCATGGGGCAGTACAAAGATAGCCTGAATTTATAGAAGCTCAAATATCTAGAAGAAAAAAACTGGATTGAAAATAGAAATATTTTAATGGGAATGGTGGTACACCATGAGAATAATTTGCAGAGAAACTTCCCTGGACAGTTTCATTCAAGATTATAAGTCTCACAAAAACATCTGGAAGTGTCTGGGGAGACCTTACAGCAGCTTTAGGGTACTTATAGGGGCCTACAGGAAAGATGGGGAGGTGCTTGGGCAGTGTAGTGATAGAATGAGGGGTAATGGTTCTAAACTGAAGGAGAGAAGATTTAGATTAGACATTAGGAAGCAATACTTCACTCTCAGGGTGCTGAAGCACTGGAACAGGTTGCCCACACTAACTGTGGATGTCCCATCCCTGGAAGGGTTCAAGGCCAGGTTGGATGGGGCTTTGTCTAGTGGAAGGTGTCCCTGCCATGGCAGGGGAGTTGGAAACAGATGGTCTTTAAGGACCATTCTGATCCAAACCATTCTGTGATTCTTTGATCTCTTCTCAGTGAGTCTTTCCAAGCATGGAATCTGCATCTAGGGAGCCTGAACTCTTACTGTTAATGGAGTAAGGTCTACCCTACTCCCATCTTGTTGGTTTTAGGTGCAATCTAAAAAAAGCCCCATAATCCTATAAATGTCTTTGAATTTCCTTTTTTAAGATACACACAGGGAAAGAGACTAATAGGTGGGCATAAAGCTTACATTCATTTTGAGGAGCTGGAAATCACTGCATGACAGAACCAAGCACAAACAGAGTGTTGTGCTCTCATTTGCAGCAGACTAGAAACAATACAAACGTGTTCCTATGCACTGAACCCTGGACTAATATCCCTTTAGGGCTTTTTAGCTCAAACTTGGTACTTCATTCCAAGTGACCTTATCTCCAGCCTTTGGTTCAGAGGAAGATCACATCTTAGTGAAAGTAAGCATACTCATATGTCCAGAGACTAGGAAGGAGATGCACAGAAAAAAAAAAAAGTATGAAAAAAGAAAATAATCTGGGAACAAAAATAATAAACAAATCGGGGGAGAGCATGTTTCCTCTCTGAATTAAGCCATGCATGATCTATTCCTAGCTTCTGAGAGTTAGTATATACAAGGGTTAGCAGCAGGAGATTTATCACTCAGTCACTATAGCATTTTCTCTGTATGACTGGCTTTTTTTTGGTAAGTGAACGTAGTGCTTGTGAAATGTGCCAGACTGACACTCTGGGAACTAAATTCCTCTGTTTATTCACGGATCATGCACAGGATGCAGTAAGCCTGCTAGACAGCCAACATTTTGATGTTGCCATAGCATTCCCATGGAACATCATTGCTGCTAAAAGTGTGTCCAGGATTACTCAAACTAGATGGGATGAGATTACCATCAGTTTTAACTCTCTCAAAGCTCCACAATATTTGCACAACCAGTTTCAAGTGGCATAGGGATTAGTGAATTAGCAAACAGTAAAGAGAGTCACACTTTCAATGTAATCTGAACCGATTTATTAGCAGTCTCAGTCCAATGAAATCTGTTTTAAACAATGAAACATGGTTTGTGAGAACCAAGAACACAGATGTGCCTTAGTGAGGGGAAAAAAATAAGCATCCTAAGGCCAGGGATTTCTAGAGCGTTGCAGTTCCTGAAGATACGGTTGAGCTAGTTGCAAAACTGTTATCTCAGGAACTAAAAGCAGAAAACTTTGTCAGCTTTGCAATGTCACATAAGCACGTGAGCTTATCTGGAGCAAAACCCAGTATTGTTATAAAGTGCTCCCAGTGTGAATGAGAACAATCACTTGTGATACTGCTGCAAAAATCCAAAATAATTCTTAGCCTATCTATCTGGGGAAAAAATATATGAAACAGGTAAAAAGATCACCATGATTTTACTTTTGCACAGATAAATGGTTAGAGCTGATTTAATTTCACATTTTAAGGTCATGGGATTTCCAGAGATCTGAGAAAGGCTGTATTTCACTTCACTGAATACGTGGCTGAGAGGTAGCTTTATAGTAGGTGCGTAGGTATAGAAAAAATACCTGGAAGTTATTTGACCTTGCAGAGAAAGGCTAAGCAAGCCCCAGTAATGGTAAATTGAAGGTAAACAAATTAACCTTGCAACATGAAAACAGTAATTTCGTATCGGAACACATAGATTTGATATCTGATGACAATTAAAAGATGCCTCTGAAATGACACCTGGCAAAGAGGCTAGGAAGGCTCCTAAGAAAAGTAGGTCAGTCACAGTGAAGTCATGCTTAGATTCTCCCTCATGTCCACAATGACAGCACTTATTTTGATTGGTATGAGAGCACTTATTTTGGTTATTGTTCACAACTTCTAAAATGGATATTTGCCTGCCAATACTCCACCAAGGCTAATATTTAGTTCAGAAATCTAACTGCCTCTACCTTGTCACAAAAAGGCACACAAAATCTATGGTCCAGTTCAAGTCTGAGATAAACAGAAGCATCCACTAAGTACCAAGGTGATCTGAGTCTATTGCCTTTGGTAGAAGAGTGAAACCCTGTCCAACCAATTTTTTTTTTCTCTTAAGAAAGGATTACAAATTTAACAGTAAAAAAAAAATAAGAAAAGGAAAAAGAAAAAAAAATTCTATAAAAAAGGACCAAAAAAGGATGAATCCTGTTATGAAGGATAGTTCAAATAACTATAGGTCTTACAGGAATGAATGGATCTTATGGGAATGAAGGCAGTTTTCCAGGAATTTGATGAGGCAATGTTATTTAAACAATGAACTTGTACAGGAAATAAATAACTTGCTGACAAAAGAGCTCTAAGGTTCTTAGAAAAAAAAAATTATCCTTTGCTCAATAATTAACTACTTTATTTGTAAACTGTGGCGAAATTATTTATAAACTGAAAAACTAAGTGCTGTAATTTGTGAGTGAATACATTGTTATTTGCAGATAATGAAGTAGCTACATTCTTGCTTCCAGTTCAATACTAATTTTATGGGCTAGATGTGGAGCCACTGGCCACACTTCCACAATGATATTTTATAAATATTTAGGCTTCATAGTTCACTTTTTGCACAGCTATTAATTACTTTAGTACACAGTGAGAATTTATATCGTAGAAACAAAAGGACTTTGTTATTTAACATCAGGCTTGCTACCGCCTCTTCCAAATGCACAGTAGTGTAACTCTAAATATAACATGGAAGATATTTAAATGCTTATCCTAAATAATTTTTTTACATACCGGCTCGTGTTCAGTTCCGGTGTTAGGCTGACCTTGCTTGTTCTATGACATGGTTCCTGCTTCAGCTGCCTCCATGGAAAGACAAAAATCAGATTCCAGTGAAGTTAACATGAAATCTGTCACAGATAAGATAAAATTCCGATGATTTTAAGAGGGTGAAGGCTGAGGATACTGACCCATCTGCAGTCACTGAGGAAGTCAGTGCAAAAGATATATTGTACAACATCAGGTCAGGCAAGATGGGTAAAAAAAAAACAATTCTTTGAAGATAATTTTATTCCTTTTTAAAACAAATCTACTGTGCTTTGGCAATCTACTGTGGCAACATTGAAGGAAGGTAACAGGAAGAAAACAGATCAGTGGCCAAGAGTGCTGTTTCCAAATGCATATAGTTATTGGCTTCCATACTGTACCCATCAACCCTTGTTGGCTTCTCTCCCTTTGAAAATGGACCTTAGCCAAGAATCCCTTTCACATGGGCAATCAAGAAGAGTCAAAATGTAGCACTGACTCATTTATTTAGACAAACTGTCTAGATGAAACCAATCACTTTAAAGTACAAGACTTCCTAATCTCAGAAAAGAAAAAGGAAAAAAAAGTGCCCAAAACCAGGCTAGACACTTCTTGAGTGATATTAAACCTGGTCACCTCTTCACAGACAGAATGCAAGACACATTAAGATGGCGAGCAGCCTTATGTCCTTTCCAAAGACTACAGATCAACAAACATTTCCTTCCCCTCTATCTTGGCATTGCCTGAACTCTCAAAATTAGCTCAAGTAACATCACTGATTGCGAACAAGCAGATCAATTTAATCTATCACTTATCTTCCCTGTTTTGAAAGTAGAAACAAAATTTATTTCAGCTTGCCCACATTTATGGAACTGATTATTTAGTCCACAATGATCTGTATATATTGACGATGTGTGCTGTATCAGGCTTTTTTAACAATACTGAAGGAAAATAATAAATTCCTTTTAAGATGCACAGGATAGCTAAGGGCCAAATCTTGCATTTTTTTTCTCAGGGAAAACTTCCATTGAAGACAATGTCAGTTCTTTACAAGGAAAGTAAGACCATGCTCAAGAAAGTTAATGTAAAACATTTGCACAGAACTTTTCTCTTAACTACGTTGCACAGCTCTGCTGAAGTTAATGAGACATCCCAGAATCACTGTACAGATACACGTAACTTAATAGCAGAGGAAGCTATAAAAACCTTGTATCATATAAATTTGATAATGCCTCAGAACATTATCTGTGGAGTGAAAGAGACTTCATGCTTCTACTGATATATTAGAACCCTCTCTTTGTCTCAAAGAAATTAGTGTAAAAAAATGTACAACCTAAAAATTCCACTGGTATAGTATATTGAGGAGAGAGAGTAGCATTTATCTCACTTAAAATCATCTAAAACCAGGATAGATGGTCTAAGCCTATGAGTTAGGCTCCATCTGTGGTCAGTGAGTATAAAACTCCTGTGGGACAATTCCTCTCACCACTATTTGAGTGGGAAATGAGTCATGATGCCATCTCTCTGGCTGTCCAGAGAGGGAAAACAGAGTAGTAGCCTAGGGTCAGTGTCAAGTACCTGTACATTGTTGAATCATAGTTACAGAATCAATTAGGTTGGAAAAGACCTTTGAGATTATCAAATCCAACCCATGACCTAGCATCACTATGTCAACTAGACCATGACACTGAGTGCCACATCTGGTCTTTTCTTAAACACCCTCATGGACGGTGACTCCACCGCCTCCCAGGGCAGCCCATTCCAATATCTAATCACCCTTTCTGGGGAGAATTTCTTCCTCATGTCCAACCTAAACCTCCCCTGGCACAGGTTAGGACTATGCCCTCTTGCCCTGTCTCTGGTTGCCCGGGAAAAGAGGCGGACCCCCACCTGGCTACAGCCTCCTTTCAGGTGGTTGTAGAGAGTGATAAGGTCACCCCTGAGTCTCTTTTTCTCCAGGTTAAACAACCCCAGCTCCCTCAGCCGCTCCTCATAGGACTTGTATGTGCACTTGTTGATTCAGGCAGGTCTCCATGCACTTAAACTGCCTGAGAACAAAGTTTTTTCTTTTCTGGTCTTTTTGTTTGTTTGTTTGTTTGTCTTTTTTCCCCCCCACTACAGTTTCTTAGCTCAAAAGGCACCCTAACTAATTTACAGTAAGTTTGATCTTCTGTGCAAGAAAGATCACCTAACCCTGATTTGAACTGGCTGGATCATCTCTTCTAGATAGTTGCCAGCTCCAGTTTAAAATTTTCCAGTGAAACAGAGCACCTTAGATACGTTCTTTCCAGCCACAAATTGTTTTCAGCTTTAAAAAAATGAGCTTTATTTCACTTTTGAATCAGAGTAACTTTTCAGCTCCCAGCTATTTGATATAGTCACACTTTTATCTGCTGGGCTGAAGAACCCATGTTCTGATCCTGGTGGAGACGGACAGGCAGGGAAGAAGGCATCTCTTGGCATATTTTTTATAAACAAGCTTGATCAAGCTCTTTGAGTCTTTCATTCGAAGTCATGTTTTACATCTTGCAACCGTCTTCTTATCTCTTTGTGAATCTCATCTGATTTTTCAACTTTTCTCCTGCTATTGAGATTTTAAGAGCTCATTTTGATATACACAGGTAATAAAGACTCAATAGTCAGCTTATTTTTTCTGTTCCTATGCCCCAAGTCCATATGGACCTTCTTCCCTGAAGCATCATAGAGGAACTCAGATCTGGAGATTCTAGAAGCCTTTTTTCAGACACACAAAATCTTATCTTGTAAATACAGCCCACTTGATTTGTTTCCAGATGTATGATCTAATAGAACTCTAAATGCTTCTTTTATTGTGATTTATTTCCACCATTAAGGCCCTAAATCTGCACTAAAGAGTGCTTGAGAAAATTCTGGAGCTGTTGAGTCAGGAGATGCAAGAGGGACTGAGAGTCAGAGCACTGACATCATGAAAATGTGCCCTAGTTCAGGAGCTGAAGTCATAGATAAAATAGTGTGCAGTGACTTGCTTTATCTGGAACACAACAAATTTCACCAAATCAGTAATTTCCTTTGTTTTAGAAATTATTTCTGTTATTTATCACTCTGACAGAATCTCCCAGAAGATATTTCTCTCTCATCCCAGACAGGACTAGCAGGATAAATGCATATTGCTCTGCACCTCTGAAGCAAAGAGATCCCCCAGCAATTACACAGTACTTCAGCACAGAGCTGGAGCTTCAGCAGCTTGGCTACAAACCTTGGCTCTAACAGTGATTTAGAAAAGCAGATTAGGATGTCAGAGATTTTTTTTTATCTAACCTCTGTTTTCCTCTTATATGTGCCTTCTCTTAATAACCCTCTATACAGGTGGGGGGCTTCTCCCAAGGCTGATGGAAACAAGTTTTGTTCTATACACTCACGTGGCAGAGCAGTTGTGATTGCAGTATTGTAACTCCCTCCTGCCCTGCTGAGCTTTTTTCCTGGACACTGAATTCAAGCTTCAAATTCACAGCTTCTCTGCTTATTATGAGGAGAAACATTACCATCTGTTTTATGGAACTCTAAACCACATTTCATACCACATTTACTTGTTACACAATTGCTGCTGCATTTATCACCCGTCTTCTTGTAGAGCAGAAACCATTTTACCACCAGCTCATTCTCTGAAATACTGAAAAGTACAATTCTCATCCAGGGCCTGAACAAAAACACAAGATGCAGGTATTTCCTGCAGAACACGGGTTCTGAATGATTTCTTTTGGCAAACTGAAACTGCTAATCCGAAGGTTTAATTTAGATAACACTGAAAAGGCAGTGGTATTATTAAAATCTTAAATACTCAATCTTCCAAATTTTACTCACGTTTGAAGTGATCTGGACTCTGTTCCTCATATTTTGTTTAGATGGTG
Organism: Eulacestoma nigropectus; assembly: GCA_013397775.1. Classification (NCBI taxonomy): domain Eukaryota; kingdom Metazoa; phylum Chordata; class Aves; order Passeriformes; genus Eulacestoma; species Eulacestoma nigropectus. The sequence goes on along the minus strand of VZTE01005891.1, from coordinate 621,673 downwards.
CAGCATTTTGCAATTACATTGTTTTTTAAACAAGCTCAGGGAAGAGGCCTTTAGTGAAAGGCATGCCTTTCATTCTGCTCTGAAAGTTCGATTCTGTATCTTTAGCAATTGTACTTTGAAGAGATTTTCCTTTTGACAATGATGACTTGATGACTTAAACTATAGGAGAGGATTCATTGCAGAGAAGTTTTCCTTCCACATCACACTTCTGGGCTCCATGAAGATCCAGAAAGGAAGATACAATACATATGCTTGATTTTTCGTGTCCTCTCCCTCCACTTGTTTCATGTCTGAAGGCTGCATGAAAACAGGAGAAGAAAATTAGTAGCAATTTGCTTCCATTGGAAAAGAGCAAAAATAAAAGGACAGCTGTCCAAATCTTAATCAGACTAAGTACTTCATAGACCTGATGTGTTTGCTGGGATTTTTCTAGGCTGGGTATTAGAAAAAATTTCTTCATGGAAAGGATTGTCAAAGATTGGAACAGGCTGCCCAGGCTGTGTCATCATCCCTGGGGATGTTTAAAAGACTTGTAGATGTGGCACACATGGTTTAGTGGTGGGCTCGGCAGTGTTAGGTTGTGGTTGGACTTGATAAACTTGGAGGTCTTACACAACCAAATGATTCTGTGATTCTATATCTCAGTTTTGATAATGTTCTTGAATTGTAGCTCTCAGGGTCACAGGACTTGGGAAATTTGGTCCCATCTGTTAAGGGTATGATCTACCTTCTCTTAAAATGAAAGAGTTTTAGCTTCTGTGCTTCTTCACCTTTGTTTCACCATAGCTGGTAATACGAAGTGGCTGCTGTTTTCAGTACAGCTGAAAAGGTCAAATGTTGGGTGTTGCTCTTTTTTGAAATATCAGCCTCTTAATTCACTGACAAATTCATGTGGAATCATTCAATTTTTTTTTCAAAGGCTCTGAGATTTGGACACAGCACCACAGTTATCTGAACAACAACTTTTGAACTTGAATATCTGCAAAGTACTTTTATGAATGTTTTGATCCTACAAACACCTTTCTATCCTGTGTTCTTCCAAAGCCAATGAAAAGATCTGGGGAATAGGTTAGACTGAATTTGTAATTTTTTTCCTTTCCGTGAAGTTCCATAAACCTACATGACCTAATTGCCCTGAGAGTAAATGTTTTGGGACACTGCACTTAGTCTACTCTTAACGTCCATTCATTTATGTAAGTATAAAAGCATGTGCTTGCACATATTCTAATAAGTAAATTCCTTTAAAGCATATGCTCAAATTTCAGCATGTGCTTTACTGACTTGGTGCTACATTGTGTTGAGCTACAGATGTGGGACAGGTGACAAAAAGGGTTTGAAATCTCACCTCAGTAGGTATAATACACAGTATGAGTTGGAGGGCTAATTTTTCTCTGAAATAAAGATGAAGACAAATGGTCTCCATGTTTGAAAGTTTTTCATAAACACCAATGCTAACCCAAAGATAAGTTTAAACTTTAAGCCTTTTAGTTCGATCCATTTCAATCAGAAAATCATGGTCCGCATATCCTCTAGAGAAAAATAATACAGACATTAAAATACATTTTAAAAATAGAAAACCAAAACTAGTGCCCTATTGCTGAAAAAATAGGCATATACCATGAGTTCAAACCATACATCAAAGCTCACTAAAGAGGCATAGAGTTTTTATGTATAGTACTACAAAACAACTCAAACCCCTGTACTTCTTTACAGGGACTTAAACTGGAGTGGTAACTGTGTGCCACTGTGAAATGGTTTATTTCATGAATGGAAAATAAATTCAGAACCACTTGGATTTCATATGTTCAAAAGCAGTTGATTTGCTGAATACAGATGAACACTTGTACTTCCTCCTATTTTTCTTGTGTCCTCTTTCATTTTTAATAAGTCTTTTGTTAGTCAGATGTGATAAAAAACTTTAGATCAAATCTCATGAGGTAAAATCCAAAACTCTGGGGAAAACTAAGAAAGATTGATTTGTTTGGTTTCTAAAAACATAACCACATTGCCAAGAGCCTTCAGCTGGCAGGATAGAAAAAATTTCTCTCCCGATTGCAAATTGCCAATTCTAAAATGGCACAGCAGCAGCTTTCCACCCTGACTACCTGCAGCTGGCCAGCTTTCCACCTTCTCTCTGCCAGGCAAAATAATAGCAGCCTCTTGTCATCTCTTCCCTCCACCTCCCCAGAAAAGCACATCAAGTTATGAAACAGTGTTAAAAATTGTGTATTTGGGATGAGCCTGTACTATAGCTGTTGGGCTCACAAACAGAAGTGAGATGAAGTACACATCTTTCTCAGACCAGTTGGTATGGCTATGGGGAGAAATAGGAAGGCTTGCAGCTCATAAAGCCTTCCATGTGTCTAAAAAACTACAAGTACTGATCTTGAGACTAATTGTTCTCAGTTTAACTTCGTTATGTTAATCAATTAGATAGATCAAGAGAAAGCTTTACTGACAGCTGTGGGCCTGAAGAAATCTTCTTGGCAAAAGGAAACAAGAGCTTTCAATCCCGGGGAATGGAGATAGTTGTGCAGAGGAAACCAAGGAGCAGGATAAGTTTTTACGAGATTTAAGTGGCCTGGATGTTGCTCAAGATGAAACAAAAACTAAGTAAACTGTTTTGTAGATGTCATAAAAAAATTGGCGAGTCTGGTGGGGTGAGACGTGGGTAATGTAGTGTGTGAGTTCTCTTAGAAACAACGAAAGTAAACACAAGCTTAAAATAAACGTGGGCTGAGATGAAGCTCCGGACAAGCAAGCAGCAGGGCTGGCACCTCCCTGCTGCGGGTGAGTACGTGTTCAGGAGGCTGCAGAGCTTCAGACTTGCTGCATTGCTTTTCTCCTGTATTTGTGTCATTCTACAGCCTGGCAGAACTTCAGCACTGGCTGTGAAAGAGAAGCCCGCCTGCCCAGAGCAGCTAATCCTTTGCTGTTTGTGCTATGCTTTTGGAAAGAGGGAGATTAGTTTGAAGAGGGATGATAGAGGGGGAACTCAATCCCCTAACACGGAAGTGGTGGTGAGCTTGGTAATTTATGAACAAAACTGCCCCAGTGCCTGTTTTGGGGATCCAAACCTACAAGAGAAACTTAGGAGAGCTCAGAATATATTTCAGACTGTAGAAGATTTAAGCATGGATCTGCCTAATTCCTGGGTAGAAGAGTTCATATAGGAGCATCAACTGTCAAGATGGAGAAGGTCCTTGTCATGCACATTAGCAGATTTCTGGGTGCCTGAGGGAATCCCAGGTGAGACAGGGAGGCTTCTAATGAGTTGGAGAGCTCCTAAATTTAGGCAAGTCGTGAGCAGGAATATTTGTGGTGGGATATTTTGATATTATGGTGTTCATTCCTTTCTTATTTTAGAGGTTTTGGTTGGTTGGTTGGTTGGTTGGTTTGTTTTCACTGGAGCAGGTGCTAGAGCAGCCAGATCTGAGACATTTTGCTCGCTGGTGGGAAACCAGCACAGGGCAGTGGCTGGTAGAGGGCTGAAGGGTATCTGCCTGCCCTGGGCATCCAAAATCCTCCCTGTTCAGAACATGAAAAGGAACTGCAGGAGACACAAGGAGCAATCAAACCTAACAGAAACATCCCTGACAAAAAATACAAAATTAATACAAAAGCCAAACTGTTGCAAGGGATCGCCATTACACTCTTTCTGTTTGTGTTCTCTTTCCCTCTTTCCTCCAAAAGAACAGGGGTAATTACAAACAGCACCTGTGTTAGGTGACACCCAGATGGTAGGTGTGTAAACACATCCCAAATGCAGGGGCTACAGGAGTGTCTCTTTGAAACAGCCCAGTGCCTGTTTCTCTGTAGAGAAAGTCTAGCTCTCATCTATAAACACCATGAGAAAAAGGAATATTTAAGCTAAAAGACAGGGGTGGTGGCAAAAAGAACAATAATTCAGTGATGGATAAATTAGGCTGAACAGCAATAGAAATTTTTTTATGATCTGGAGTTTTGTCCTAGGTATAGTCTTAATAGGATCAGGGGAATTGAAGAAATTTAAGTATTTTTAAAACTGGAGTACCATTAGAGCAAGGATGGCTAAATACACAGCTTTGGACCTGAGCTTGATGACACAAGTGGCTTCTTGCAAACCTAAACTCCTTGACATATTTAACATCACACTTTCTGGAGTGCAGTTTGCATTCTGGTGAATGCTGGTTACTCGTGAAAACTGTTGAAGGATTTTTAGGAATGACAGTCCTGGGCAAGCCTTCCACTAGCAAAGATTGCTTGTACTGACTAGAATTGCAACAGAAAGAAGAAATTAACAAGGCTCCTGTTAGAAGTGCAATTCAGAAAGCAATAAAGACACTGGCTTTAAACCACATTAGAGGCTTGTGCTGTAGCTCAGCATCCAAGTATAATGAGGGAACAGAGGAAACCCCTACTTTTACTTTGGAGAGCCCTCTCTTTCCAAGGGAACTTGGTCTCTAGCATGTTACAAAGCTGCTCTTGATGAGAGTGTCTAGTCTTTCTCTGTGGGGATTTTTCAGTCCTCATACCTGTAAACAACTCATAAACAGTTAAGTTGTAAGTGTCTGAATTAGCCTCCTCAGTGCAAGAGGAGAGGGAGGGAATGGGGGTGGGGAGTAGGGTCTGGTAAGAATTGAGTTTAGCAGCTCTTGAATTTGCATCCTGGTTTTGAGTGCTTTAAATCCATGTCTACATAATACAGGTTATGACACATTCTGACCGCATCATAGGTGATTCTTTTGGGACTAGAAGGTCCCCAGAAGCCCTATGTGATGTGAAAGCCTGGTGCTCTCTATTCCTAGAAATGGGGAAACCTGTTCGTTGTGGTTTAACTCCTTCAGCTTTCCTACTGACTTCAGTCATGCAGTTCTGAGAATTTTTTGTTCGCTAATTTTATATAAAAATGCCTCTTCCCCTCCCACACTTCCCAAGTAGATTATTTTCTTGGTGTTGTGTTCTCAGATATGACTGATGAGGTGCGGATCGCACTGAGCACACTGTGCTGCCAGCAGGGACTCTGGAAAGCTGGGGCTGGCAGGGTGCTCCTGGTGTCCCTGCTCACCTTCTGCAGGTTTTTGGGCAAGGATGCCTACACATCTGTAGACATAAAGGGTAGAGACCAGCAGCTCAAAAATGGATTAACATGTGGGAGTTTGGGTCATTCCTAACACTAGGCAAAATAGATGGCATTTGAGAGAGGGAAAAATAGAACAACATCTTTACTTAAAGGCTTCACTTATGTATCTGAAATATATTTGAGTGCAGAAAGACTGGGAGATGCTTTTACTGCATCCAAGTTAACTTTCCAATGTGGGAAGTGTAGCAGAGTTCAGAGACTTTGCTCCCCTGCCATGTCCCAGTATTGCTTCAGGGCCAGAGATGAAGTTTTGAAACAGAAATGCTTCAAAGAAAGAAGGTATTATGTTCAGACCTGAGGTGTTCAAACCAATCCAGGTTAGAGAGGGGCTTTGCTGTCTGTGCAGGCACAGTCTTAAAAGGGATGTAGGAACTGTTAGAGAAAAAAATCTAGAGAAAGCAGGAGGATACATCTAAAAAAGAGTAGAATGAATGGATTAAACTTCAAAAAGTCTGTATGACAAGAAATATTAGTTCCCCTCACCCAGCTTGCTTCTAATTTCCAGGCTCTTAGTAAAACTAGCCTCTGAACTCCAGTAACTCCATTCCTCACCACAGAGTCAGTGGAGAATGGAAGGAGTCTTTGCAGATTCCCAGAGGAAGATCTTGTCTGGCTGTGTTAGGTAACAGGAGCTCACCAAGGGTAAATTACAATAGGAAAGTGGGAAAAAGAGCAGAAAACAAAAGCAGAAAATAAGTGTGCTGGCCAAGGAACAAAACAAGAGGTTGGACAGCAATTTCTAAGAAAGGGTGGGATAAAGAAATATGAATGATGCAGAAGGAAAAAGGAAATTGTCAGGGATAAGACAGACTGTGGAGAAGGCAGCTGGAGAAGAAAAGAGAATATAATCCCAGCCAAGCACTTTGAAGAAAACAGAGTAAACAAGTAGAAACCTTCTGCTTGTCTTGAAAGGCTGCTTCAGACATTGCTGCCTGGAGAGCAACACCTTTTGCTTATCACTATTTTGTTGCAAAAGAGTGAGAAGTTCTAATTATTCCTGATGTCCTGTTTATTTTTGAAGTAAATTCTTCATGCGTTCTCTTTGATTGATGCACTTTTAAATTACTGCCCTGATCTTAGCATAAAATCTGAAACAGGGAACTGAAGCAAATATTCTCTCTGGATCTGTGTTTCTGAAACTGAAAGAAAAAGTGAAGCTTCAGTTACTAACAGACATCTAACTAAAAATGGTGAAACAAACTACAGCCAAGTGCTGGGTTACTTGGGTCTTTTTCTCAACTTTCAATTCTAGTTCAAAATGGTAGTCCTGAGATCCCTTCCTCCAATTTGCTGCCACATTACTCCACCAAAATAGCTTCAAAGTTCCTCAGCTAGCTTTAATTATGTCTCTGCCCAGATTCTGCTTTCAAGCAAGCTGAAGTGCTTGGTGTTTTCTTCTCATTTGGTTTAGGCTGAAACCCCTGAACCTGGGAAAGAAGCTTTTCTCTGAGGAGTTAAACAGGCTGCAACCTCTATATTAAGAGGAGAAAAGTGGCACACAATTCACTTTTAAAAGCACGTATTTTTTTTGTCACAGACTGAAGCCTTCCAAGGTCCAGGTCAGACATCCAGGTTTTAGTCTGGATGAATTTCCTTCTGGGTGTTCCTGCCAAGGAGGCAGGCAGGCAGTCTCAGAGCAGAACTAGTGTATCTCAACAGGGCCAAGAAGTATGTGGCTTTCTGAGAGGTACCAGCCTGCTCAGAGAGGCTTGGAGACACCTTAGCCTGGGTTGGACAAAGCGAAGCAAGATTTCTTTGAGCCAGAATTCACTCTATTTTGAGCAGAGAGTTGGACCAGGTGGCCCGTAGAGATCTCTCCCACTTGGGAGGGCTCACAGAGACTATGAAGTCCACATGTCTCTGCAGAGTACCTTGATGGCAAACTTTGTTCTTTTTGAAGAAAAAGGACGGGAGGGGAGGGGACTTCTGTGGGTCAGGAAAAACATGGCTTGGAGTCCAATCATCTTCAAATGGCCACTAAGTCTGGAACGAGGAGGGGAAAAGTATGCTAAAACCAGTCAAAATGTAGCCCATGGTTCTTAAACTTTGTGTTAATCATGCGACAGATTTGTCCTTCCTGACCTGTAGTCTAGTAGAGACACTAGTGTCCAGGATCTAAGGACTCCAGGATTTGAAAAAACAGATTAGCCTTGCACTTCATCCACCACAGAAATCTAGCAGTGTGCCTTTTTCATCCTTTTTAAGTGAAGAGTAACAGGATTAAACATTTATGACAGTCTTCTGGGCTGCGTATCTGTAATAGAGACATCTGAATGTGGAGCTGAAAAAAGCACCTGGAAAATGAAGCTCAAAGTTTCATTAATGCAGATTTTTAGAAAGCTCCTGACTCAAACTACTCCTCCCTTTTAGTTCCCTTTGTAAGGGACCAAATTTTGACCTTAACAGAGACTTATTCAGAGACCAAGATTCAGCTTTGGAGGACCAAGGGCCTCAAAATTGACCATGAGGCACTGGGCTTTTGATCAGACTCAGGCCTGGGAGTCTGACTTCATGTTTTCCATCCGAAACCAGACCTCTATCTAAGAGATTTCTGTTAATTTTTTTTCCTCATGGAAGATGGTTCAGTGCCAATTGCTCTCATCCTGCTCCTTTCTTCCATATATGACCTTCCCATACTATTGCAATGCAATCCATAGCATGTGTGCATCTGACCATAAGCAAGTTCGCATTTGAATCTTATGCTGCAGGGTGGAAAAATTGTAAGAAAAAAGAAAATAAATTAATGACATAAAGTCTTATAAACTTTGTGAGCAGAATCAGATCCTTCCTCTTCTGCAACAAGGGCAAAAACCAATTTCTTCAGAAAGAATCTCTGATGATTAAAAGGTTGTTGGCAATAGAGCCACAAAGGCTAATTATGAATTCTCTCTTGCAGTTTTCACTGCTGTCTCGGATAGCTGGCTGGCATCATGGAAAAACTGTTTCATTCTAGATGAGGAAACAAGGAAAAAAAGTTTTAAGGCTAGAGACAGACTTGTCTTATCAATTTATAACAGTAAATGTTATCATGGAAGTGGGTGGAAGTGGATGAAGCTATATCAGTTCATAATCTGTTACTGTGATACTATTTTCTGGTTTTATGGTATGTAAAAGGTGGGGAATATACATACAGAATAACACAAAACACAAAATAGTTCTCTAATAGTAAATGTCTGTGATTGCCACACAGGGGCTTCTAGATATCTGCAGGCTTATCCTTTTTTTTCCCTTCTCAAAGCCGTGAAAAGTGTTTGTATATGTAAATGACATAAAAATATGCAGTTGTCTTCCCTATAGACATACTGATTTTGCAGGAAGATAAGTATGGCATGTCCCAGGCTATGTGTTGACTATTCTTTGCCTAAAAGACAATGGTTCCTTCTTTCCCCACAGTGAGCTCAACGCTCAAAAAGGCTTTTTGTTCTATCACAGCCATGTATGGCAGTAAGTCATTCTGTTCTGAAGCTCTTTAAAAAGGTGTACTGCTATATTGCCTCTCAATTATGAACTCATAGCACAGACATGAGGGATGAGGAGACTGGATAAAATACATGTCCACAATAAGAGCATTCTGGCTTAACAACAATAGGTTTGTGAGAGACTTGAGCTGCCTTAAAGGTCCGATCTCATGAGAATAGCAACCTTCAGCCTTTGAAAAACAGTTGTCTATGCAGGGTTTCTTTTCTAAACTTTTTTCCCTCTTTATGCATGTTCCCAAACACACTGATTTTGCCTCTGAAATAAAGTGCGTGGAAGGCACAGGGGGTTCTTTCATTGTTGGAAAAAAAGGGTGAACACCTATCTCTGTGTAGATGACAAACAAGGACAGCCATGTCTGTATTCCAGTCATGTTTCCTTATTGTTTGTGCTGTCCTGCCCATTACCAGAGAACGGGAAACTGCTTAGGGGGATGTAATTCTGTTTAAAAGTCTGTCATTATGAATTACCAAGGGGAAAAGGCAAATCACAGGGTAGCATAGCAGTACTTTGGTGCCAAAAAAATCCAAGACCTTTGCAGTGTCAGGAAATAATTTGCAGTGAATATCCAAGTTCCCTTTTATAATTTTCTTGAGGCTAGAAACATGCTAATATCATCTATTTAGAGAATGTTGCATATTAAAGGCAGATTTGAAAAGAGAAGACGGCACTTTCAATTTCTACCACTGTCAAATTTTAGTCCTTTTAACATGCATGTAAATAAGTGCATTGCATTTGACATGGTCAGGTCTACCTGTTCTGTGTAAGGTTTCCTCCAGTGACACAAGAGCTGTATTTGCACTTTGTTTGCCTCAACCTTTTTTTTTTTCATCCTTGTTCAAAAGTTGCATAACTACGTTGTCTTCAAGAAACAGGATGTTTATAATATAAAAGAAAATGAGCCTGGGGTACTTTAGGATGCTGTAGGTCACATTTAAAATAAATTTCATATAAAATTATTCATCAGAAAGTGGTAGCCTGGAGTGAATCAGTGGTTCAGATACTCCCTAGTGCAGTTAAGCAACCTAGAAGAATTTGTTATTGGTCTTTTTAGAATTGTCATTAATCCCTGAAATGAAACAATTCTGCTTGTATTTTCAAAATTTTTATTCAGAAGGTTATCCCTATGGAAAAGATCAGCAGAAAGCCAATGCATCAACAAAATTTTATGCTAATCCTCAGAGGAGGGTAGGAGAGTGGTAGAGGTCAAGAATACAAAGTAAGGAATATACCTTAAGATGGTCTATGCACAATAGCAGATTTCATTTCTACAGAAGCCTTAGAAGGAGAAAAAGACCCAAACAACAGCCTCCCTCTTTCATTAACTGAATAATGATTGGAACTAAAATTCAATTCAATTCAAGCCAGTAGACACAATGTCCAGAAAATGCCAATGCCAACAGTCTATTCAGACAGACAGACTTGGCTAAGAACCACACATTCCTTATGGCCATTAGATTCCTTAAATTTTTGTAAAATAAGTTGCAAATTCATTACAGAGAAGTTTGGTTTTGGGTTGGTTTTTTTTTTGGATAAGGTCAGTAATGGTGACAGAGCCACCGCCCATTTGCAAATGTCACAATATCACTTAAAACCAGAATCTCCAATTTCGAGTAAACTGATGCAACATTGTGCGAATGAAATTTTAGAAACAGACAGGAAGGACAATAATTTACTTCTCATTTTTAAGTGTAAATGTTTAATATGGAGGAAGTTCTTTTTCTCCACATAGTACAAGTGACTGCTTGCTCCTAATATTCAACAGAACCTAAATTGGATTGATGTTAAATGTTTTAAAAACAGAAACAAAAAGAAATTACATATTATTAAAAAAAAATCTTTTTAAAATAAGCTGTGTTTCAAATGCACTTACAGAAGTGAAATATCCTTTGGCAATTCTTCTGAATTAACATTTGGCATACCTGACATGATCTGGGAATGCTCTTTTGCTCTTCAGATGTTTACAGCAATCATTTGATTCCGTAACTGACTTTTCTATGTAATTTCAGTTTTCCCTTTTAGTTGCTCTACTAATTTTATATAAATCAGCAACTTCACAGTTTTCAGTGAAATCAATACTATGCACAACACCTAAACATCTCTATCAGCTCTTTGATGGGCACTTCTAATAGTGTTTTATGCTTTAGTATGCTTTGACAATATCCAAAATGCTGTTGCAGGGCTGGTTCAAACTAAGAAGCTTTGTAAATTGCTTTAAAAGAATTTTGCATAAAATTGAAAAACATTAGACACAAGAAAGGCTGAAAGAAAAAATTATTTTGATTTGTGTCTTGAAAAATAATTTCAGGCCTCTGAAAGCAGAAATTATTCAGCATCTCAGAAACAGGCTGCAGCACTTGGAGAAAAGCACAAGATTGCAGTCTAATTATAAAGCATCGGTGTACTGTTTTCTGCATTTGTTGCCATCAAAAATCGTTAAAATAAATTAATTTAGCATTAGTCAAGAGAATAAGCTAGAAAATGAAGTAAATTTCTCCCATACCTTATAGAGATGTTGCTATGGCATTTCATGTGATTCAGAAATCTCTGGCTGACCAGTGAGAGACTGAAGTGTTCTGGGTGGTTGGAAACTGCAGAGGACCCTTTGACTTCTAGGATCTATTCTGTGGGGCAAGGAGGTGTTTCTGCTCTATATTGCATCACACAGTCAGGAAAAGAAAGTGCCTCTGTCCAGGTGTGCAAGGAAGGTATCCCTTGTGGATCTGCTGCTGGACATTCCTCTGGCGGCTGGTTTGATGCTCTCAGCAAAGCAGGGAGGGCATAGCACAGCAGCTGCATTCCAATGGAGAAGGTGCCACGTACACTCCCCATGAACCATTTCACTTTCATGAACCATGAAAGCAGGCTGAAATGTCTGACAGGAACAGCAGGGGAAAGCATGCCACAGACAGTGATGGAAACTGAAGGCAATGGAATATTTCACTTCTGCAGCTTTCTCCCATCTCTTAAGGCTGTACAGTCCCACAGCTGCCCAAAAATATAGAAAAGAAGCTGCCTTGGCCCTCGGGGATACCCTCCAATTCAAGGGTGTGGGTAGCTGGAGAATAGTGTGTCCTGGTCAGATGCTGTCACTGCTAGACGCCTGAGTGAGAGGAAACCATTGTCATTGTCTTTATCCAGCCTTTCACAGAGTCATCTGGATGTCAACCAGTGCCTTTTCTTCTCTTGACATCGCTTTCCAAAACCCCCAGTATTCAAAGAGACTGATGAGTAGAAGAGGTCACAAACACACAATTGCTCAAAGGTGCTCACCTCAGCCTGGAAGGGAAGCACCAATGTCCAGGAGCCTGTCCCTTTGCTCTACCCCTGGTGAGCAATTACAGATCTGCTTCTTCAGACCCTGTTGGAAGCTGTGACATTATCATAGGCAGGCAAGGGCGTCTAGGCCTCCTTCTTGGCCTAGCAAAAGAGGCATTTTTTGCTTGTTTCCCTGCTGAAAGAACAGAGCCTTTCTGCTTAGCACAGAAAAGCTAAATCACCTTTTCTATTTACACCATTCCCCTGGTCTGATATTCAGTTGCCTGAGCAATCCTGGGTTGCCTATACAATCCCAGGTTGCCCGTTCAAACATCCCTCACTTGTCTACACAACCAGCTACAACTAGAGTTGAGGAAGCTGCCTGGTTGCTCTGGAATTTTTACAAGACTAAGTATGTCAACCAAGACAGACCCTTAAACTACAGTCATTTTACATTTAATCATCATGTTTAAATATCTTTAAGCCACACATGCACACAGATTTTTCATAACATCTTCAATGGGCTAATAACCACTCTGAGTCTGTGCCCTACTTGTTCATATTTTGCCAAGCTAAAATGCCAACTGGCACTATTTGGTCATTTTCAAATGCAAAGGCAGATGTCTGCTCTTGTAGGCAACATGGCCAGGAAGGTTTTTTGTTGTTCTTGCCTTTTTTTCTTTTTTTTTTTTTTCCCCCAGGGTTTGTGGGCATAATCATCCTTTTCACTGATACAGGAGTATTTTCCTGAAATGAAGTTTGGCTTCCTGGCTGTCATGAGCTCTCTTTCATAAGAGAGCAAAGGGATTCTTCATTAAAGAAACAAGCCTGTGCAGCTATACAAGAAAGATGCTTGTATTTAATTTTCACTTTTTCATTTGGTTTGACAGAAGGAATATTTTTTGTTAATTTTTCAGTCACCAAAGAAGATTGTACTGAGTGCTCCATGTGTGACTTGACCATTATTATATTATTTAATTTTATTGATAGATGTAAAACATATTTATTCTTTCTGTCTGAAAGAACCTGTAACAACTGCTCCAAGAGATCCTTTTCTCTAAAGCACCTTGGCACATCTGAGCTCAGCATCACCAGTTTGTTCCACTGTCAACATTAGATGGCTCTGGGCTCTTGGGAAGCACGAGGAATGTGAGACCATTCCCCAGGACAGCAGGAAGGGGGCCATCACTGGGGAGGTTACATGTCTGCTGACGCTGCCCACAGATCTTCCTGCAGCTAAATTGCATGGCAGGGATGAGGCTTCCCTGTCCTGTGATACCAGCTCCTGGGATGCATTCCTGTTCCCACCTACTCCTCTTCCTCCTCCCCAACAACTTTGTGCTTTTTTTCCACTGGCTTTTCATTAGCACTGTTTCATGGCTTCTCCCCTCCGACTGTGAGTCTTTTGCTCACAAACAGAGGGTGCCTCTTCTCACAGCTTTAGTTGGACCATAACTAGGATTTTGTGCTATGTGTACTTCATATACAATATACACAGATGTAGGTTTATTTGTCATATTACCTTGACATATGCAAAATAAACCAAAGGCCCGCAGGGATCTTTTTCTGTAGCCTTTATTCTTCCATTTTACTTATCCCTCTCCCATCCCTTACATGCAAAAATGAATTATAAATCTTTGGGACAGAGTGCTTCATTTTATTTGCCTATTGGCAACAACAATCTTCTGCATGAGGAATGAATAAATAATAACTACATTTTTTGTATAAGAGTGAGCAATGGAGGGTTTTTATTTTTATTTTTCTTCAGAATACAAATAATCAGGTAAAAAAACCCTGTCCTTTGCCTCCTGTAATGGCTCTGGAGAACTCCTTCAGGGCTAATTTCAGTTTGTGGGAAGCTCTATTAGGAGATGTTTTTCTTTACCACTTCAAGGTAAAAGATTATTGTCATAAAAGGATTACTCCTCTGCAATTAAAAAAACATATTTTACAGAATAAACATATGTTTTTAAAAATCCTGTTGTTAGTGAAATTGAAGATAAGTTAATCATCTTGTATTTTCTTTTCTGCCCTGTTCTAAGAACTTCATCTCCCTCTAGATTAATAACAAGACAGGAGTTAGACATGAGATAATTTACCACATCATTTATTTACACATTTTAATGAAGGAAAGATCACAGAAGCGTAGCAGGGCTGAAGTTTGTTGTCAGTTGGGTTGGGAAATGTATATAAATTCCAGGAACAACTTAGTCAGTACTGCCACTATTTTAATTTTAAATGGAAATTATGCACCTAACAAGTAGTATCCTGTATTCTCACTGCTGTTGATCTGCAAAGCAAGAATCCTAGAGGGTATAATGGAGATCTCACAAAAAGTACTTCTCAGACTTCAAATCTGATGCGTTATTCTCCTTTAGTTTTAACTACACTGCTGCACTAGTGCAAAAAGAATTAAAACTAGGTATTTTAACGTCTTTGATATTTAATTTTCTTATTTTGGAATCAAATAGCATGGACCATTATCTTGATTCATATCAAATATTTGGAAGTGTCATCAATGTTGTGATTTAAGAACCCCCAGTGGCAACCAAACACTATGAAGCTCCTCACTCACGCCCACATTCTGCCATGCCCCCAAGGTGGGATGGAAAGAAGAAGGGGAGAAAAAGGTAAACTCATGGGTTGAGATAATAACAGTTTAATCATTGAGATAAAATGAAAATTTTACTTCTACTACTAGTAGTAATATAATTGTAACAAAAACAGGCAACAAAAAGAAAGAGGAATGAAACCTGAGAAAAATAAGTGCTCATTACCTGCTGACCAATGCCCAGCCTGTCCTTGAGCAGTGATTGGCAGCTCTCAGCCAACTCCCCCCAGTTTGTATTCTGAGCATGACATTCTATGCTATGGAATGGAACTGCCCTTTGGCCAGTTTGGGTCAGCTGTTTTAGCCATGCTCCCTCTTGGCTTTTTTTTTTGTGTACCTGCTCACTGGCACACTCATATAGGAGATTGAGAAGCCTTTGACTTATGATAAACATCTCTTAGAAATAACGAAAACATCAATGTGTTGTCATTATTTTCATACTAAATCAAACCCACAGCACTGTACCAGTTACTTGGGAGAAAATTAACTCTAGCTCAATGAAAACCAGGACAAATCATTCAAATATTTGATTACACACTTGACAAGAGCAGAACCAGTTTAGAGTAAAGTCACACTGTCCCTGACCTGTCTTTGCAATGTCTGTGGAAAAGGATGGTGTCTTTTTAAAACGGTCAGAGATATTGATTCTACAAAACCAAAGAGAAAGAAAGATGTAGGAGACAGGTGTTAATGAGCAAGACAAAAGATGAAGATCTTGGAAATGTTTTGCACAGTCCAGTCATGGAGAGATAAAATAGAAAATGCAGATATCCTACCAACTGTTTCAAGCATTACTTCTCTGTTTCACAATAAATAGTTGCGGGAAAAAAAAAAAAGGCAAAAAATCTGTTGATCTGTTGGAGGGTTTAGAGTAAAGAGTGAGTGTCCAAAGTTCTAGGCTGGGAACCATAGCTTCTTTGTGTTGTTGGAGGAGCCTTGGGTCCTTCTCTGTGGATAAAGAAGCCCAGAAGAGCACACAGCCTTTTGATATAGCTGTTCTCCTGGGAGAAGGTCAATATGGGCTGGAAACCACTCAGGATGGGCATTTAGAGGACCTCTGTTACAACACAGAACAGATGAGACATGAGTCATCTTCTTTCTCTTTGCACTAAGAGGCACACCTGTAGCTGTACTAGGTGCAGACCAGCAGTGGAAATGTGTTCTGTGAGCACTTATGGGACAAACCCTTCCAGGATTTAGGGATGGAGGAATGCCTCTTTTCTGTATAACAATTAAGGTTAAGCATGAACGTGATGCTGAGATTCCTAGTCCCATCTAAACTGGGGCATTTCTGGACTTGTAACAAAGCATAATTCTGAAACACACAAGGTGCCTCCAGGGTTACCTGGTGCTTTTCAAGATCAGAAGTCTGGATGACACTGTGAATCTGTCTTCACATTCCTGTGTTCAGGGGGATGCTGTGGAGTAGACCAAGTGCAGACATGCCCTTGTATATCTGGACAATGAAAAACCTACAGATAGGAGCAGGTGAGAAAGCTTCAGAGAGTTTGTAGCTGGGTGGTTTGGTACTTTGGCTCTCCTGTGCATAGCATTAAAAAAATGTGTGTTTAATAGGGCCATTTTTTAGGTCCCTGGTGCAAAACAGCTTCTTTTAGGCTTTTGTCCCATCCTTTTGATTCCCCCAGAGACCTCCTTCTGGGACAAGTTACTGCTCATGTTGAGATAAGACATAAATGAAACTTTAGCATTGTTCTATACTTATAAATCAGACGACGGGTAATTCTATTGATTCTGTTTCCCCTATAAGGAGACAAGGATTAATTAATCTTCTTTTCCATTTTCTCAGTTAGAATTTCTATTTTCTTATTAGCAGCCAAATACAAATCTTGGCATTTTATAGTTATTCACTTGGGAAAGGGAGCTATGAAGACAAGAAAAATGTGTGTTATAGTCTAGTTATTTAAGTCAACTTCTATGAAATCAGCAGAAGTACTGAGGCTTGCTGTTTCATTTCTGCAGTGGCAAGGTTCAAGTTTAAAAAGAACAAGTGTAGGTCTTCCATGATACTTGTGATTTATCATTTCATATTTGCCCTGAAGTTATCTGTCTGAATCTTCGCAGCCTTGCTAATAAATCCTTTCCATGACCTGGGTTTACTTTCCCATATTAATCATCTTCATTTCATGACATTATTTCTTTGTTAAACTTCTTGAAAATTTTCATCATTCCCTTGCCCCATTTATCACAGCAACATTTGGAGCCCAAATCATGTGGGGTCTGAAATCTTCATTATCCATCATATCAAATATTTTTCCAAAACTGAGGCCATACAACTCAAAATTACATCTTGAGGAATGTGTCACGGGATCTTTTTTCCATGTTGCTGCCTTTGCATGGCAGAAAACTCTGCAAAGTGACTTCGTTGCCCATATGCAACTTTCCCCTCAAAGCTTACCTCAATTGCAATGCCAAAACTCTGACAGTCAGAGAGCTGGCATGTTGTAACTGCTGTTTTTCATTACCTACCAGACTGAATCTTATCATAGAACCATAAAATGATGTGCGTTGGAAGGGTCTTTAAATTTCATCTAGTTCCAAGGCCCCTGCCATGGGCAGGGACACCTTTCACTAGCCCGGGTTGCTCAAAGCCACATCCAGCCTGGTTTTGGACACTTCCAGGGATGCAGCATCTGCGATTCCTCTGAGCAACATATTTCTGTGGCCTCACAGCCCTCATGGTAAAGAATTTCTTCCTAATATCTCATCTAAACCTACCAAAGGATGTTCTAAATTCTCCCCAAAGCCTTCTCTTACCCAGTCTGTACAATACTAATGCTCTCAACCTATCTTCATATGAGAGATGCTCCAGCCCTCTGATCATCTTTGTGACCTTCCTCTGGACTTGCTCCCACAGGTCCACGTCCTTCTTATGTTGGGGGCCCCAGAACTGAATGCAGTACTCCAGGTGGTGTTTCATGAGAGAAGAGTAGAAGGGGAGAACCCCCTTCCTTGCCCTGTTGGCCACCCTACTTTTCATGCAGCCCAGGCCACGACTGACTATCCTGGTAGAAATATCTGACTTCAAAGCAAACTGCAACAGGATAAGAGAAATGCCTGGAGCCCTTAAAACAGGTACATTGCTTCTTATATGAAGTTATTTACCCATGATCCCTTTTTATGGATATCTGATAAGCTGATTGCCATAGAGCCTAGAAGCCCTTTCTTGAAGCAGGTGATATTCTCTATCAAAGCATTGTTCAATCTTTAAAATGCTGGTATTAATTATTCTAGCACCATCATCTGAAAGATGCTATACAATACTAAAATATTCTAATGTTCTCATTATTGCAGATACTGTAGTTTCCTTTAAATAGTCTCCAACTTCCTCATGGGGGGAAGAGGAGGGGCAGGGACTGATCTCTTCTTTGTGGTGACCAGGGACACGACCCGAGGGAATGGCCTGAAGTTGTGTCAGGGGAGGTTTAGGCTGGATATTAGGAAAAGTTTCTTCACCCAGAGGGTGGTTGGTCACTGGAACAGCTTCCCAGGAAAGTGGTCACAGCACCAGCCTGACAGAGTTCAAGAAGCATTTGGGCAATACTCTCAGGCACATGATGTGACTCATTGGGATGGTTCTATGCAGGACCAGGAGTGTGACTCAATGATCCCTGTGGGTCTCTTCCAACTCAGGATATTCTGTGATTCTGTGTTTATTTCTTCTGTAAGCATCAGACATTTCCTTAATGAAGTATCATTTGACATCATTTCCCTTATTGGTCTTGTAAGCAGATCATGATTAATGCAGAAGGAAAATTCTATGGTTACAGGCACAGGCAATGCACAGGTTTTATGGGGTTTAGTAGATTATTAAGATGTGACAGTTTCAAAGTCTGAGGAATTAAGCAGATGGAAGTACAGCCTGAAAGTACAGCTATAGCCAGGGGCCTTCATAAGAGTAGCTATCACAAATATACGCGGCTGTGAAAAGCAGCTACCATTAAGTGTCAGAAATGAAGTTAAAGAATCAATTAGTATTTTTTATTTCAGTTATTGTAAGCATAATATTAGATTATTCAGGACAAATCTAATGAACAAGACAAAACACGTTCATCTGCTTTCTGTAGAAATTAAACAAATTGGGGTAAAGAAGTAATTGTAGTAGGAGCTGATGAACAAAATAACCTCACCATTTGAAGTTAGTGTTCTGAGCAGAAGCAGAAATTCCTTCATAGCAAATGAGAACTCCTGTGCATCCTGTTCCCAAACCTTCAGCTGTCACTCTCCTCAGTCTTCTCTAAGGCTGACTCTGAGATGTTTTCCAGCTCTGTCCTCACAACAGCTATTGTCAGACAGCTCTCCTTGAACTGCCAGTTAAAACTCTGCCATTTCAGTAATTTGTCAGAAAATTCTTTGCTACCTTTTTGCCTCAGCTCAACTTTTCTAAAGAAATAACAAATGTGGGTGACATACCCCTGGGCAAAAAAGCACAGTCAGTCCCTGGACACACGCCCTGTGTTTCTTTGCTTTTACAGGTGGCCTGCTGTGCCTCTTCCCAGTCCCAGACTACACCACAGCCTGCTATCAGCCTTGCTTTGAGTAGGAAGGACTCACAGCAGCTGTGGCCAGAGTATCAGTACCTGCAACCAGTGTTGAAGCAAAGGTTTAATTGCAGATGAGCAATACACTCCTTTAGTTGTCTTTACAGCCCCTTCTGATACATTTGGCAATTAGAGCTGGGTGATAAAGCTTTGATGACAACCAAAGGAAATGCTGACTTGTTCAAGCTTCTGATGGGAACATATGGTTGCAATTAAATGTTTTCAGAAGGATTGCTCAGGGCAGAATGGACTTCTGGTAACTGTGAAAAATGGTTAAGACGCTTACTAGAGGTAAGGAAACTGGTGGGTGCAAGGTGCTGATGGTACCATATGTAGAACAGCAGAATTGCTCTCTGTCCAAGACTCCCAGAACTTTTAAGGGTACAGTAATTTGTCAGTGATTTCTCTCAGTGCCTTTCTAATGCATGAACTGGTTTCTAGAGCTCTATTTTTCTGTGTCAGTTTGCCAAAGATTTTTATACTATCGAGAATTATTTTGTCTTTGATCTTTCCTAATTTCTCAGAAGACACCGTTTTAAGCATGCTCCTTTAAGCTTCCACCTCTCTAATACATTGTGCAGAGCAGCTTTTATTTCAGCAGCTCAAAAATGTCCTTCGCTGTGTAAACACTCCTATGCTAAATAATCCCCACAAAACCAAGAGGCAGAGAATTATGTGGAATAACTAGCTCCTAAGCAGCTTCTTCCCCACTGGAGTGCCAGCCGCTGCATCCAAATTAAAACAAAATCTGCATATAGTCACTGCAAAGAGAAAGGAGACAATTACAGGCTATGGGCAGAGAGGGGTAGGAAAAACTGTTTGTCATTAAATACGCACAATATCCAACTCCAAAATCAGCATCTGTTTGCCATGTCAGCATCAATGAACAGAAATTAATGAGCGACATGTCCATGACCCCTTGCCCATTTTACTTGTGACTTTGATCCATGATGCATGTGCAAACTTGATTGTGATGACCTTAACCATCACCAAAGACAGGCTGAGCACAACAGGTAGCACAACAATAGCCTCAAAAAGTGTGCAGTTGCCTTTTTCTGCCCTGTAATATCAGTATGCATGTCTGAAAGGTGGTGCCATATTTCCCAGTGGTCCGTTCCTAGCAGAGCCAGAACAGATGATTAATAAGAAACAGAAATGGGAGCTAATTCTGCAAATTCCAGAAAACATTTCAAGAGGTTATGAATGGATTGATGCTGTTGAGTGTCTGAGCCTTTCATTTACAATCATCCCTTCACCATATACTCTTTTTGCCTGTTGAACAAGGGCTTTTGAGGTCACGGAGTAACAGAGTCTTACTTTATAACTGTATTCTACTTCTCTCAGTATCAGTGTTTTCATAGTCCTGCTCTGTCACAGTCCTTTGATGTGTAATGCCCCATTGAAGTATATGTCCTATAGCTATGCCTTGAGCTATTGTGTTTAATAGGCTTTCAGGTGGCTTTTCAGAAACATTAAACATATATAAGGTTTAAGAAGATTCAAAGGCCAGAAAGACAGTATGCACATCCATCCCCTACAAGGCTCAGCATGAGAGCATGAAACAACTTCAAAGCTTCCAAATACAAAATTCAAAAGGCTCAAGAAGCTTTTGCCTGAAACCAAACTTGTGATCAAGCACTTTTCCTGAATTTTCCCATGTAGGGTGACATCCACAAGTGAGGTTATTGTGATGGTTTTACTCTGACATATTTCTCTGGAATTTGTTTGGGGGTTTTTATCCCTGACTGCATGTACATTAGTGCTTCTTTGCACTTGAAAGCTAAATCACATTTAAACAAATTATAAATTCAAAGCACAGTTATTGCATCTGAATTATGCCATAGGTGGATGCTGCTGTTCCAGAATGGCTGAGTTGCTCCTGCTCAGCTGGAAGCTGGACCAAACCCAGATTGGCTTAAGTCACTCTGGAAGATATGAATACTTTCATGGGAGGCACAATTCCCATTTTTTGTGTAGAAATAAACTTGAATGTGTACTGTCAGGCAAAGAGAAGTTGTATTGTCTTCTATTAGAGAAACCAACAGAACAGTGACAGCTCTTATTTTCTCTTTAAGAGGAGCTGTGAAAAATCAGTGAATGGGAGAGAATTCTGCCCCATTGTTTAGGTTCCTGAGGTCCCTTATCAATCACAGTCACACAATAAATGAAGTGTGGAAGACATCTTTGCATTTTTCCAGAGACAGCTCGAGTCTGTGTCATTTATTGTTCCTCTACTGCATAGAGAACTCAGTCACCTCCAAAGGTTGTTCTGGTCTATTGGACTTGAGTGATGTCCCAAGAGAGTTTCTAAGAACCTGTAGAAAATATTAACTGCATCTCTATACCAGCATTGGTTCTGCCATGGTCTGAGACATAGGGGAAAAAGTAATGGGAAACAAGAGTGAGAGTGTGTGCGTGTTGGTTTTTGTTTCCTTTCTTCTTTGCTTGTGGAGTTTTTCTTGAAGGATCCATGGGTGTCACAGCACATCTCCTGAGATGATACTGAACTGTACTGCTGTGACATAGGCGTACTGGGTGCTCTGCTGCTTCTTCTGACAGCTGCTAGTAGTCAATCCTCCATGGTCAAATATATGCACCTTCAAATGCCTTGAGTCTGGAAGCACAGCCTGTGTCCGGCCTTAACCACCTAGCAGAGATCTCTAATTAATTTGTTTGGTTTTCCTCTGAGACTCCAAAAATGCTTTGTGAAGGTAAAACTCCTTGTTCTTGGTGGACTGGCTTCTGCTGGTTTGAACAGTTCATATCATAAAAAGGGAAGTATTAATTGAATTAAGCTTTTCTAGCACTTGACAATCCTGGAAAGACTGACTTTTTTGAAACTCACACAGGAACACAGGTATGTAAGCTCTGCAAAGGCACCATGGAGCTTGACAGGATCCTACTAGAGTTACTGGAATATACATTTAGAAATTAACTGTCAAAAATCAAGAAGTGCAAGGAGGATTAGATTTCTTCTATTACACTTCTGTCAAAAATATAATTTCTTGATATTTTCCTAATTTCTTCTGTTATGACAGGTGATACTTGATCAAAAAAGATATTTTTGTGATTTTCAAGTTTTAGGTGTCATAACTACATCTTATAATAAATTGCAGATATCTCAGCTGGGAATAACAAAAACACTGTAGATAGTGGGGAACAGGAGTTTGGATGGAAATCACACAAAAATTGGTTTTGAATTATTTCATCCTTCAAATATTTTTGTGCTAGTTAATTCCATGATGATTTTCCATTTGGTTTGTTTTGGGGTTATGTTCTTTGGTTGTTTGGTTGGTTTTTTGCCAATAAAGGCCAAAAATCTAGGAGACACAAAGTCCAGCTAAACAGTGTTTGCAAATTTATAAGTAGGAAAATAATCTGCAGTCAAGAGGAACACATTTGTAACTGGTGCCTGAGTATTTCAGCTTGCATTTCTGTGCTTTCCTCAAACTATTTCCACTGAGTAATCAAGACCATCTCAGTGTTGTTGATGTCTAACTTAAAAGAAACCTCAACAACAACAGAGCACAAACCCCAACAGAACCTGATGTCACTCTTCTGTTTTGTTTTCTTTTTGTTCCTCTTACCATCCAATTTCTCATCTACCATTCTTCATTCTTCTTATGCTGCTGAGTTTCAACACTCAAGTACCATAGGCTCTTGACAAGACATTTTCTCACAGAAACTCAAGTGTTTACAAAATGGGCTGATGTGTCAAAATAAATGTACTTGTAGAAGCATGTTGGTTGTGATGTGTTTTGAGTAGAGCAGTAGAGCAACAAGTTTGATGGGCAGGCCTTCTTTCTCAAAATGCAGAGCATTGGAGAGGCCAAGACTTTGCTATGATACTGGGGAAGCCTTGCCTACAGGTCACAGCCAGTTGGCAGCAGCTGCAGCTTGCAAGCATTCCAAAACTTCCATCTGCTGAAGGCCATGACATTTTTTTCCCTTTCTAAATTAGGAAAGGTTTTTTTCAGATTTTTTTTTTCCCAAAGTAAGAGTGCAACACTTAAATCATCTCCATTTCAAACACTGCAATCTCTTTTTCCTCCACCATTCATATATATATGTTCCCATGTTAAAACTGATACCCATTTTACTACTTAAGCTGGAAAAAAAAAAGTTGAAGAAACGCTGATTGCTACTATGGTTTTCCATGTTTAGAAATCATACTTGTGCATGAAGACAATACCTCTTAGGTGCTTGTATAAAGAAACATAAGGAAAAAAGAAAAAATATAACTTTATTCTAATGTTCCCTAAAACTATCAAACTAAATTGCAACAGCTATTACTAAGATTTTTGAAAGCCTGTTGGGCATTTAATTTAGAATTTAAAGGAGATTCAGTTTTCTTGAATAGAAAGTCTACTCCTCTCTTACCATTCACTGGAGCAAGATTAAACAAAAAAACAAAACATTGAGAAAATTTCAGACCATCTCTTTTGGGTTTTTTTCTTTCCTCTTTTTGATAAGATGATGTCAAGTCACTTTTTTTTTTAATCTGTGTTCCAAGGCACCACTTAGTCCTAGGAAGTATTTGTTCATGACATTTTGTTTTAATATGATGACCATGTTTTGTTCCCACCCCCCCCCCGCCGCAATCTCTTGAATGAATTGTGACTGACAGAGTAATGGAATAAATGGGTAAACAATACCCAAATAAGAGATTTTTATCAAATTACGACTTTTTTGGGGTATTTTATGTATCAATAAATAACGCGTTGTTCCTGATTCTAGTCCCAGAATTTGTGCTGCTATGCCTTGAAAAGTAATAACATCCTTTTCTTTTCCAAACTGATTTAGAAAAATAGCTCAAAATAATGTTTAGCATCCAGAACCTTAAGAAATATTGCTGTGGTTAGGAAGAAAATAGTGGCAGTATACAGATTTTTTTTTTTTTTTCATAATTGTCTGCTCTGAAAAACAAAACAACCTCTGATTTCAAATGTCCACAGGAGTCCAGGTTGCACACTGCTCTCCTACTGGGTAGGCTTTCCATGTCTTTTAGAATCATAGAATATCCTGAGTTGGAAGGGACCCATAAAGATCATTGAATCCAGCTCCTGCCCCTGCAAAGGACAGCTCCAAGTATCACTCAATGTGCCCAAGAGCATTATCCAAATACTTGAGCTCTTGTCAGGCTGGTGCTGTGACCACTGCCCTGGGGAGCCTCTTCCAGTGCCCAACCACCCTCTGGGTGAAAAACCTTTTTCTAATATCGAACCTAAACCTCTCCTGACACAACTTCCATAGAAATCCACCTAACCAGCCTAGACACAGCTAAGTCATCACAAGGGTGGAAACCATCCTCAGTTTAGAGAGAACCACACAGATCCCTCCAATGCTTGCAAGCCCATTCAGAGTCCTTTCTACCCACCTGTGCTTTCCCTGCTTCACTAATAAAAAGGTTTTGTAAATCTGTGTGATAAGGGAGACAGAGAGGGGGCAAAGTGTTCACTCCAATCCCTTCCTGCAGTCAAACACAACCTGTTGATGGTAAAAGCAGAGATGCCCTGCTGTGCTGCTCTCTCCTCCATGGGCAGAACCAGGGAGAGAAGTGCCATCAGCCAGTAAAAAATAAAAGCTGCCCACAGAAAAACCAAGCGTCAGGTTCACTCAGCATCATCTGATAACCCCGTGGAACAGGTGATCAATATTCATCAGCATCACAGTTCTCCTGCTAGTGATAGTTAATGGGCTGATAATGCCATCCTCCTTGTAGCCAAATCCCATCAGGGACCAGACAGTTGGAGCAAAAGCAGAAAACTTATCAGATCTGGCAGGAGACAGTTTAGGAGGCTAAAATTAACCTTGTAACATTCACAGAAAGAGCTAATTGTTTGTGACTGCTAGATTCCTGCCAGTGGCAAAAGTTTATTGCTGCACAGATCTTAACCTGATACTGGTTTTTCTGTAGCATAAAAAAAAAAAGAAAGAAAATGAAGCAGGGGAAAAAAATTACATATACCAGAGTTCTTTTTAATCCCTCTCCCACAAAGAAATATAAATTACTCTACATATACAAGAAATTAAAGCTAAAGACTTACGCATGTGTGCTATAATGATTCAAGTTGTGTCAAGACTCCAGAACATAACGTGAATTCATGAGCTCAACAAAGCCTTTGTCACGAAAAAAAAGCCTCTCAGTAAAGACCAAGTCTGCTGAATTACTCTTACTTTATTCAAACCTTTAGTGGTGTAATTTCCTCCCCTCTTCCTGCCAGCAGTATACAAGTACACATATTGGTTTTGGCTGTAGAGTTATCAGCTGGAACTCAGTAGAAAGAAGAGAAATAAGTGGCATAACCAAAGGTGGTGACAGACTTCAGGACTCCAAAGATGTCCAAGAGAGGGAAGATGTAATACTTGACAATATGCTTGAGTTGTAGATCTCGAATTTTTGAGCATATTTATGTTCAGCAGATGTGCTGCATAGTAGAACTACAGGGCAAACTCCAGAACAAGAAAGAGAATCTGAAAACACGGGAAAAGAGAGAACTTAGAGCTGGAGAAGAGGTTTGCTTCACGGAAGAAGAAAAACAGGTGGTGGGAGCACAAGATCAGTTGGAAAATGAGAAGACAGAACATTTAGTGCACAAAAGGAAGAGGAATGGAGAGCCAAGGAGTCCTTGGTAGCCGGTGTAGAGAAAACCAGAACTTGTACCAGGAAAAGGCCCTAATTACGAAAAGTAAAACTAAAATCCTGTCACAAGAGCTGATGTAAAGAAAAAAGAACTTAAAAGCAGGTTTGGGTTAGGGTTCTTGAAAATACCAGGGAGGACTCTACTGAGTGTTCTTGGCATCAGGACAAGAACTTATACTGGAGTGGGTCGAGACTTTCTACACTAGGCTAGAATGAGCAAAGAGGAAAAGGTTTACGTTATATCTCTGGAACTCATCCATTCTCAAGAGAGGAATCTAAGTGCACAACAACCAGAATTAAAAACAAACAACAAGGATTGCTTATGATGAAAAAGATCTGACTCCCAGTAACAGGTATGCACTCAGGTAAAAAGAGTTTATCTTGAGGGATTGACAACATGCAGATGTTTGGGATACTGGGCTGTGATGCAGATGACTTAAAAATGAGAAGTGGAAGAGAGGACAAGTGAAGCGACACTTCTGAATCACTCTAGTATTAAAACCTGGCTGAAGAGGGCTCAGATGACTGAGGGTTCAGTAGCAGATTAGAAGCTGAAGGGTATGTAGGAAAGGATGTTAAAAAATTTCTTCTGAGACAATTTGATGAATCACTGAAAAATCCTGAGGGCTAAATACATATATAGATCAAGGATCTCTATAATATGACTGTAGATATGGCTAAATGCTGAAAGTTATGCCCTCAATGACAGATTTTAATTACTAGATGATTATCACCTGAGATTGAGAAAGGTGAGAACTGCCAGAAGTCAGCTAAATTACACATCTGAAAGATATTCACAAAAGTGAGTAAGTTCTTCACCCATAAGAAGCAAGAAAGATGAAGAAAATTAGTGTCATTTTTTTCAACCTACCAGAGTGGTTTAAGAGAACAAGGAAACTGTTGTGTCTTTCCTGGTCTTGTCCAGAGAGGCATGTATAATACCTGATTTCTTTGATGTTTTTACTCAGAAACATCAGTTAGCTGTAAAAAGAATAAATTTATGACAAAGTCAGTTAGCAGTATAACTTTCAGTGTTAAGCTAAACCACTTGTAAAAGCAGTGTTATCTCCCCATCAGAAGTATCTCCCCATCAGAAGCAGCCTGGGCAGACATACAGCAAGACAAGTTTTCTAACAAGTGTCTGAATCTGCGTTTGAATGGCAGAGGCTGTGTAAGGCAGATGGACATCTATTTCATCTGTATCTCTCATATGGAAATCACACTGGAAATAAAAAGAAGAGCTAAATATCTGAATTCTCATTCTTGGGATAAGTATATGTTTGAGATTACTCCATTTAAGTTTCTTTCAGCTGAGATGTTTATGCACGGCAGAGGAACAATTTTTTCTATGCCCCACTCAGCACCAGCAAGATCACCTGATAAAAAAAGGTAACCATGAATTTATTTTCCTTGGCATACATCCAAGAACCAAGCATTTTGGCCCTTTCCTGCATTGTTATTACTTCTTTCCACTACAAGCCAGGTGCATACCAGAAAGTGTTGCAGTAATAACAGTAATTCTCTGTCCAGAAAGAAATGCTGCTGCCATTAATATTATATAATGATGGTAGTAGATGTATTAGATAATAGTTAGGGAAACTTAAATAGCTATATTATGGAAACACTTCAAGCTAACTCTTTGACTCTAGTGTGCAAAACAAAGAGACAACAAAAGTAAGATGTGGAGCTAATTAATGTATTGATAACTCAGACGTAGAGATGGTATTGAATACCACCTTATATTCAGGCTGTGGGTATGAAATATTTCATTCATGGATAATAAGAAATGGTGCTTTTTTTAGTAAAACAGAAGAGAGAGACCAAGCCGTACAGAAACACTTTCTTCAGTATTTGCATGCAAATGAGATGCAGAGAATTAAAAAGGTCCAAAATACCACTGACAAACACTGAGAAGGCAGACAGAAAATGCAGCAGGAAGACACGGACATCAGTCAGACTTTGATGACAAACATGAATAGACACAAAAGAAAATGAAGGCCCCCTACTCTCTAAGCTAATAGAACCAATATTTTCACCTGAAGAAATGACAATCAATTAACCACTCCTCCCCAAAAACACAACATGCAATTAAAGCAAAGTTCATTAAAAATATTTTTGTCTAAAATTGTTTAAATAAAATTATTGCAAATTCATATGATTCTGATGATAAATATTAATTCTTATGAATTAATATTTAAATTGTTATGAGGAAAAAAACTCGAGACAATATGACAAAGTCCAGTGTTAATAAAACCAACCAAACACACCCACACCCACATCCAAGCCTACCCTTAAAAGCAGTGTAATGAAGGAGTGAATCCATTCTGGTGCTGTGCATGCCAGCATGAAACGTTTCATTTATGTATGGTAATGTATAGTATACCCCCTGGTTTTGTTTCCATGCTCAAGAACTCCCAGAAAACCAAAGAAATCAACTTTTTATTGGTTCTGTTAGACAACAATGTATTTAGATGGCAGACACTTGGATTTAAAAAAAACCTATTTCTTCTAACAGTTAGCTCTGCTTCTTTGTTGTTGGGAGTAAAAAGAATTCCTTCTACGTTAAGAATATTTGACACTTACAGCTATGGCTAGGACCAAGATTGGCTTCTGGTTGGTACTCAAAAAGAATTTTTAAATATTTTTTTTCCCAAATTGACTTTGAACAAATTTGTCAATAAATCAAATCAAAGCAAAACAATGTGGATAGACAAAATATGTAACTAAGAACACTTTTTTTTAAAAACCAAAAAAATGAGTTTTATGATGCATCCATCATTGAACACCCTCATTGCTGGACTATATGAGATTCTGTGTTAAAGCTTTTTCATTCTCTTCTGTTGCAACTTTAAAATTTTTCATTAAACATTTAATAGCAAAGAAAGCATAAACTGAAATGCAAACCTCTCACTTCTTATGCAAGAATTCTAATGTTTTAGATGACTTTTCAGTTCCTTCTTCGACCAATAAATATTTATTATTTCTTCTTCCATTTTGCCTCCAGGTTTATTGAAATAGTGTTGAAATTTTGAGATACTTTTTTCAGATAATATCAGGATGGTTTCTTTCCAAGTTTCTGATATATGATTTTATTTGTTCAAAACTATTTTGAGAAACTGACTAGAATTTTAAAATAACTTGGAATCAACCTAAACAGTATTTTTGTATCAAACTTTAAAATCACTAGGTTCTGCTGATGACAACTCACTTTTGTTAGTTCTTTTCCATATTGCATCCAAAAATATCACAGCTGTTCTTGAAGGGGAACAGAACAAAAATAATCCTGACAAGTTCATTTTGAAGTGCTCCTCCCACAAGTCTATATGCTTAAATAGTCAAAACAGACAATTTAGCTAAATAACACTCTCAGGAAAAAAATTCTGCAAAATCAGTGCAGAACAGACAGTTTTCAATATAATGCCTTGCATAGTGAAACAACTTTCTTCACTTTTACTGCTGATTTCTGCTGGCTGTGCTATACCTGTGCTAAATGTCAGAACTAATAACAAGCAACTTCAGATGTTCAAAGGCCGGAGTGCCAAGAACAGCTTGCCTTCATGTTCTTTATCATTCATTATTCAAGTGGCTGCTTGTAATATTTAACCTCAGCCAAGTCATAACATTCACTGCAGAATCTCATTAGTGCTCATTATCTTATGACCACTAACCTGCCAGGCAGGGCAAGTGGCAGGGGCAGTGTACCAAGGAGAATGGGTTAAGTGACAGAGACAGCTGAAAAGAAAAAGAAGCTTTTTACCACTCAGAAAAAATTGCTCCTTTCATCCTACCAACAGCTTCGCAGTTGCCTGTAGGTCTTTCGCTACTAGAGTCATCTAGGGCTCCTTCTAGGAAATAAATACTTACATAATTTTGGAATTTCCCCTGTTTTTAGAATCCTGAGCTGAAAAAAAAAATAGGTTTTGGTCAGCAGTAGCAGTGTCCAGATATGTGTTCATGTTGATACTGCAGATCTCAGGGATGTTCCTTTTGTGATATTAGTTCACATTTCAACTCCATTTCTTCTTAAATTGTAGAATATAAATAGATAGCATTCCGGAAATACCTTAACAGAATACCTCAGTGGCATTTGTTTTTCTTTTACTGTGCATTCACTCACATTTCTCTTGTGAGTGACCATGAAGCTGCCGAGCATTATTGGCAATTCAGACCTACACTACATCAGCCAAACACTTTGTGAGATTTTGGTCACTCAACAACCTTTTCCTTTTCTAGCCCCAGGTCTCCCAGCTCTTTCAGAAAGCACAAACTGGCAGCTGATAGCCATGGCGGGGCACAGGGCTCATCACAGCCACCATGTGCCACCTGACTCCTGGCCTTTAGCCTCTGATTGCAGTTTGGCACCTGAACTTGCAAATATTGATTGGTGAAACATTTTATGATAATCATGTTCAAACGTTTAGCTGATCACTCCTTAATGATATTACTGGAAACATTCTGTAACTGATTTGGCCCTACTTTATCTCGGCACTTAGAGGCTTCACCTTCATGTGAAGAAGGTCACACTCCACAGAGGATTTCACACCTAGGCTGACAGATACAGCCATTTACACAAATGTCTGCTGTTCTGCATAGAGCTCATTTTGTTCCAGCAAGCAGAATGATTTGAGAATGTAGAAAGATAACTATATGCTTAAACACATATATACATATAACTAGGCTCATAACTGGGCATAAACAATGGAATGAGGATTATAAATACAAAGAAGAGGGAATGACAGTAAAATCTAAAACTGAAAAATAAGGACATTACAATTTTATTATATTGTCACTTAAAATCACACATGCTTTTCCATTTTTTTTTTCATCACTAAGGATAACTGTTCAAAAGCGTTCATCATACTAGAAACGTTAACATTCTTCAGTACAATTACCACTGCTACCTCTACAGTCATCTCATGCATGCTGGTTTGAAATCCTTCTGGGATTTTTGGAATCCCACAGCAACATACTGCAGAATTAACAGTACTTCTTTGGGATTTATAACAGCAAGGGAACACAATGAGAAAGGTTCTATTGTGCTGGGAGCCCTAGCAACAGCATCCCATTCTCAAAAAGGTTAATCCCCTGTTTCATCACATCCTGATGCTTTGCTGATAGTCCCCACTGAAACTGCTCACGTATAACCTTCTGCAAGTTCCCAAAGACAGAATGTGTCTGGTTTCACAGACAGGGAATGTTTCCTTATTTCAAGTGACAAAAAATGAAATTAAAATTGTTTCAGTAAAAATTCAAAAGAATTCTGCAGGGAAAATCCCCTTTTCTTTTATGTGTGAAATGGATTTCACTAGAAAAAGGCACAAAGCTGCATACAGCAAGCTGCTGAAGACAACTGGAATTAAAGAAAGGTTTGAAGCTGTTCACATGGAACAACCTAAGAAAGACTATTGAATAGTGTATTTGAATGATATGGTAAACAAGTAGATAAGCTCTGAGACAGATGCTTTATTTCTGA
The DNA here is from genome assembly GCA_013397775.1 of Eulacestoma nigropectus. NCBI lineage: Eukaryota > Metazoa > Chordata > Aves > Passeriformes > Eulacestoma > Eulacestoma nigropectus. The sequence goes on along the minus strand of VZTE01005891.1, from coordinate 590,530 downwards.
ACTTTTATAATATGTCTTCATTTTCTCTGCTCTATATCATATTACCAATAAAAATGAGTGGGTTGTTTTTTAATTGCACATAAGCTTCAGAGCATCAGAAAAATATGCCTTGTGTTCCACGTGACTCAAACATGATATATGGGTTTTCTTTGCAGTTTTGCTTTAGTGCTAAGCACTTAGAGAAAATTTCTTAAATGTTAAGAGCCAGGGTCACAGATGGAAAATGGGTGTAAAGAACTGAATGGATCTTCACTGAACAGGGATGGAAGCTGCGTAGATCTTTCTGCTTGATATTTTTATAGCTGGAAAGCATACTTAGTTCCCTATTGTAGGCATCTAAACCACCTTCTCTTCTTAGCTTAACAGAGAGCAGTTGTATGGAGATTCAGATCATCCAACTATAATGGCTGAAGGAAGGTTTTGAAGAAGTCTCTTTTCACTGTCTAGAGAGGGAAACATATTCTAACACTGGAAGATTGCAGTATGATGTGTAAGTTGTTGACATTGTATACTTCATCAAATCAGTCCAGATTCTAGTTATTCTGCATGCAAAGTCTCAAGGACTGTATCTAAGGGGTACATTTTCATATAGTTGATATTGCATACTACCAAGATTATAGAGAAATTCAGGAGAGGAATCAGTGACCCACATCCACTTTCCTAGGATGTGAGCTTCAAAACCTTGTCCTGAGAGTCCTGCTCTGCTGCTGGGAGTTTTGCCAATGAAGCCTGGCAACCCATACTTTTTGTGTCCTTACACTTAGACAGTTCAATGCTGAATGATAAAACAGGCAGCTCAGAAAAGTCACCAACCACAGGCACACACACACACATTTGCTTGGTGCACTGGAAAGCAGAGGTTTTTTTTCTGTGGGCTCTGCCAGCATAATCAGCAAAAAACAGGCTCTGGCAGCTGCTGCTCTCCCTGCGCTGTCTTGGATGGCCTTGGAGGAGAAGAAAGGCAAAGAATGCCAGGGTAGGTTGCAGGTTCTTACCTGTGTTAATTTACTCCCTTGAGTTTCACAACAATTTCAGCATCATTGACACAGAAAGCTGTACAAACTTCTCACTAAGGTATGCTTTGATTGGCCTTTAAGCTTTACAAATCCTAAACAGACCTCATAAAGTTATCTATGGACAGCAAACCTTTAGCATAGCATATATACAAATTCCGACTTGCGTGTCCAAAGAAACTGTGTGTCAACATTTAGATGACTGTTCAGATTCTTTCCTGTATAGCATGGAGGAAAAAAACCCTGATTTGTAGAGAATGACCGTAATGGAGTCGGTTTTTTGTCATAGTTTGTGCCAACAGTATCCTTTGAATTCTCTGTGAGTTAGAGATGTTTGGTTTTTTTCAAGCAAATCTGCTGTTGTAAGAAAAACAAAGTTCTGTGAAACTTGCAGTATATGGAACTATTTCCTTCATCGTCTATAAATCAAAATATGTTTTAAAATTTAGATGTGAAGCATGCCAGGATTGAAGACATTGCCGTTCCAAAAGGACCTGACAAGAAACAAAACAGATTTGAAACGTACCTTCATTAGAACACCTCTTGTAACAAGAAATACAAAAAAAGTCTCCATAAGCTGCAGAAGAGAAAAAAAAGACCACAAAAGAACAAGAGGTTCTTTATTTATTATGATTTTATTTTCCATTTAATGGTGAAATTCATGTGATTTTACTTCAGGTATCCAAACTCCAGTTCTCCCTCAGAAACGTCTGAGATCCTGTTTACTGCCTGGCCCGAGATCCCTGCTAGCCAAGACTCAGGTCAGTGAAGAAATTTTTTTTTTGTCACTGATGTACCGTGGTGGGCCTGGGAAAAGCAGTGTCTTTGATGTGATTTGTTATGTTGCAAACTAATGTTAATGTGAATGTGACACACAGTGAAGACATCTAGCCTATTGCATGTAGTCCACATTAACACGTGGACTCCCTGTTAATTCTTCTGGATGTATCTGGAGATATGTACCAGCTCTGGGGATGCCTGCCATGTCCACTGATAACAGAAGGAGCCTGATCGACTCTTCTGGAGCAGATGTCCAGCTGTTTCAGCAACATGGGCTAGTGGAAATTAAAATGGCCCTAGGACAAGTGACATGGAAGCACGAAGTCAGTGAACTGAGATGTGAATAGCAAGAGAGAAGCTCAAAGGTTTCAGTGTGTTGGTCATGTCCCACCAATAACATACCATTCAATTTCTTCTTACAAGACGTGGCTCTTTTTTGCATAGGAGAAAAAACATGCACTCATTTGCATGAATAACTTTTCCTCAGCTGTGGAATGGTACATCTATGTGATACAGCAATTAGAATGATACATCTGGATGTGGATCTGTGCAGGTCTTCTGGCAGTCACTCCCTGGTGGTTTGGAAGGCAGGACAAATCCACACATCAGTATGAAGTAAGCGACTCCAGACACTGTACACTCCTGATAGCAGAAGCTTCTGGCAACTGTTTCTACCACTGAACCAAGGAGAGTCATATTTCCTTCTTCTATCTCCTGAAAGAAACTTCAAGATAATGAGCGGAAGTATCAACAAGAGGATCTGATCGTAGTTGTTTAGCTTTGGCATTAGCCCATTTTTGAAGGCAGGAGCCAAATCCTAGTTCTGATTTCCTGTCTCAGCATCTGCCTAGTCCGATCAGCTGTATTTCTCCGTCAGGTACAACAGGTTCCAACAGTTACTGGAGGTCCAAATGTCCAGTTTGACATTTTGGTGCCTGCAAAGCCTGAGGTACCCTTCCTCCAAAGCTCAGTTGTTCTGTTTTGATACAGAACTGTGAGAAATATAACCAAGTGAAATATAGCACATTTTACATTAATAGCACACCTTGCCCCAAAAGAAGCCTTCACCAGAAAAGGTGTCCTTGGTAGCCAAATTTGCATTAGTGGAATTTAATGGGTACCCCTTAGAATAAAATATGCAATGAACATGTGGGTTTCCTGTGCCACTGATGGCTGTTCTAGCACATATGCTCTGGATTAAAAATCTTTTAGCGAACTCAATAAAATGAAATTATTCTCATTGTAACAAGATAATGCAGTGCCTGTTCTCTTTGGAAAAATTCTTAGAGTAATTACTGAAAAAACTGGAAAGTTGATTGGGTTCTCTGGACGTTTGATACTGGATTTCATAAGAGGCTCTATTGTAAGCACATTATTTTATATGTAAAATCACACCTATATATATCCTACCATTCCTGTTCTGCTTGGTTTCAAGATTTTGGAGACATCCATCTTGTACAACATCTCGAAAGTGTCTTCTCAGATCCTCTATGCTCCTGGATTTTTCCTAAATAAAACTCCAAACACCTTGATTATCTAGATACCTCAGATAAGATTTTTTTCCAGTCATATAGAATTTATTTCTGTTACATCTGCCCACCATTTCTGCCTCGCACGCAGAAGAGCTATGACAAGGCATCAATTAGAATGGCTTTTTTATTCTCTACTGTACAAAAAAACTACTGCATTTAAATGTTTTCAGTTGTAAAGATACCTGAGTTAGTTTGATACAGACTGCATAAATGATTATTTTGGGATCTTGATAAGTCCTGTAGTCTGTCCTTAGCCTCTTGGTATCTTGGCTTCACTGTTGTCAAGACTCAAGTTAGCAAGTTTGAGTCTCTGTGAGGTGCAATTTATCTTTTAAGTTCTGTCATAAACATAACCTTAAAAATAAGAGAGCTGTCTGTGCCTGTTTAGAGAGGAGGCTCAGTTTCTAGCTGCTGCAGTTGTAACCTATGTGATGTGCCTGACAACTGGAATGGAAGAGAGAACATGAAAAGTAATCTTCTGTTATTAGAAAAACACCGATAACACCATGTGATGAAAAAGAAAGATGTAGGTAAATAACAAGTAGCATAGGAGCTTAACTGGTCAATACAAGTGGAGGCAATCAAACACACTAAACCCATTTTCGCTACACTGCAATCTGACTTTATGCTTGTTTTGAGTGCTTTAACATGTGAAAGGGAAGCAGTGGCTGAAAACCTAAAGAAATATGGATGCGACTCGTATTAATTTAGATAAGTGGCTGAGATGGAGCTAACATTCTTCTTGGTAGCTCATATAGTGCTCTTCTGAGTTTGGAACCAAGATGGTGTTGATAATACAGGGATGTTTTAGCTGTTTCTGATGAATGCTTGCTCACTGCCAAGGCTTTCTCTGTTTCTCATTCTGTCCTGCCAGCAAGCAGGCTGGGCTTTGGCAAGAATCTGGAGTGGGGCACAGCCAGGACATGACCCAAACTGACCAAAGGGGCGTTGCATACCGTGTGGGATGTGTAAAAGCTGGGTTAAACTCAGGAGAAACTGGGGAGGGAGACTAGATTTTCCAAGGTAGCTGCTACTCAGAGCCTGACTGAACATTGGTCCGGTATTGGGAGGCAGTGAGTGATGGTCTTTGCACCACCTGAGGTTTTTTTCCCCTGTTTGCATCACTTCAACTGTCTTTATCTCAGGCTTTAAGGGTTTTTTTGCTTGTGCTTTTCTAATTGTGTCCCCAGTCCCTCTAGGGGAGAGTGAGTGAGTTGCTGGTCGGTGCTTAGTTTTTGGATTTATAATTAGGCAACTGCCTAATTATAAATCCAATCTTTTCTCATGGTTGTTGTGGAATCATGTCACCCTAATTGCTGAGTGTAAATGTCAAATATATTTAAAAATAAAGGGTTTTCCGCTTTCTCCCAAACCAAAACGGTAGAACTGTATATAGCGGCAACCAGTATTATCTTATATAAAAAAGGTCATTTTATGAGAGGATAAGGTATGGGAAGACCATGTGTGTGCATAAAATTTATTCACAGTTTCAGTTTATATTCCATATAGTATATTACCGAAATAATGAACCCTGTGCACTCAATTTAACACCTTTGACACCTTCTACTTCCTTGGCATTTTTCAAATTGGAAATCTTTTTATAGAGAGCCTTTCCCTTAAATTGCAGAAAGTTGACAATCCCATGTCAATGAAACCAAGACTTTCTGCCAAAGGCAGAGACCGAGGGCAGCAGCAAAATCTATTTCAGAGTACATCTCTTCCCATTATTTCAGGGATGGGCAAAATTACCAAAGGAGTGAAAAAACCCCATCAAATACACAAATGTGTCTTCAAAATTCTTTCTCTTTTCAGATTTCCCTCTCTTAACTTCAGCTTCTTCTCTTCCCATAGCTTTCACAATATAAAGAGCAATCTGCAGAATAATCTGATAAGTACTTACGTATTTGTAGATGCATTCTTACCCAGGTGAGGACTTCTCACCACGTGAAGGTCTAAAAATACACTTCCCACAGAATTATACAACCTGAAAAAAAGTCACAGAACTAAAAAAATCTATCTAAATCAAAGACTCTTTATCCTTAAATTTCTGAATTAGGCAATCTGAAATATAATGAAATTTTTTGGCATATTTTTATTTTATGCAAACAGTTGGGCATCCCTAATTTGTATGACAGAGGCTGAAGCTGATGGGGAAAGGACAGCTGGGTTTCATAATTTATTCATAATGCAGTTCAGGTCTCCTCCCGACATGTGAAACATCTCAGTGATTTTATGTTCTCCCTCCCTTTCTCAAAAAGTACCAATGAAAATATCTTCCCCCTGACTGAGCAGATAGTTAATTTTAAATTAAACAGCTGTGTCCAGGCACAATGAGCATATATCCCTGCTGCCTAGCAAATTACTTGCAACTGGAATTACCAACGTTTTGGGGTTTGACCTCCAAACAGTTAATTAACATTTGTCTTAGGTGAGTAGTATGAGACTGATCCTATTGGTGGTAATGCAAAAAGGTTTTGCAGTTTGAATCCAGTTCTCAGTGTGCAAGGATGGCAATACTGGTGGCTGTGTAAATGAGCTGAGAACCTGCTGGAGGTTACAGCAGACATCTTGGGAAGTATGTAGTTGAGTACTTTACTTTGACACTGAATAAAAAGACTTTCGGGAGGTGAGAGTCATTGCTTTCCTGGATGAGTAATTGCAGGCAAACTTTCAAAAAATGAAAGTTAAAAAGCTATTTCGTAAGATAGAACAGGGCTCTGAATATGGAGTCCACTTCATGGTGATAAAACAACAATGAAATATTATGTCGTTTAGGCACAGAGCAGGGACAGAAATTTTGAGCTCAGATGGAAGGAACTCCTGAAATTCTTCAGTTCCTTTGGCACAAGGGAGAAATAAACATCTCTGAAGGTCTCACCTCCTCAGTAGAGGCACCTCAGTCAGCCCAGTTATCCCTCTGGAAGCCTCCAGTCGCCTCTTCACATGCAGATATGAAAGAACTGGAAGAGACTGCAATACCATATTGGAAAATGCTAGGTGCAAGTTAGATACCTGAGGTGGGCAGGCTGGTTCCTTGGCCATTTTTTATACTTCTAGCCTGTTGTATTTACTTGTGTAATTATTTTCTATAAATTACTCTAGAAGTCAGTTGATCAAGTACATCATCAACATTTCTTCTTGCCATATGTGAGTTAAGTTTACCTTTAATTCACCTGTATAGTATAAAATAGTTTCACAATGACTGGCCACTAAACAGTGTTTAATTCAGCCATGCAGAACTGCAAATCACAAAACAATGAATCATTGTTTATGTAAACCAGAAAATCTAGCTCTGTGCTAAGAATAATTCAATCAATCTATAAAAAGGACTGTGCACAAATAGCTTCTACCCTCTGAAATGCTTTACATTCATTGGAGTTTTCCAAGGACTAGTTATTTCCTTTCATCTTCTGAAAGTTCAGTTACGAGATAAAAGGTCAAAATTGCTAATAGCAGACCAATTGAGAAAAGCTTGTGACTCTCCTCACCCCTCCATTTGTACATGTTCTCTTTTTCAAACAACTCTCAAAAAAAATGTATTTCTCTGAAAGGAATCATAGAAACAAGCTTAAGCATTTAGTTAGTCTCTGATCTCCTTCCTATGTTTTCAAAGTCTAACTTTAGAGTTAATTTAAATCAACACTAAGTGCAGTCAAGCACTTAAAACCAAGCAGTGCATTCTTCTGTGTGTGGCATGTCTCTGGGTCTCCACACATGTACTAATTCCTTTAATACCATTGTGGCTCTTCATTCTACTCACTCCAGTGAGTATGTCCATATCTCCCCTCTACTGCTGTACTGGCTAGCTCAGAACTGGACCTTCCAGGTGTGTCTCTCCACTGATGAGACCTGTTGGCAACACACCTCCTAATGAAGACCAGAAAGCTGTCGGCCTTTTTTTGACCTGAGGGGGCATTAGTGGCACAGGTTGACTTGCTGTCCACCAGAATCCTTAGGGCCTTTTCTGCAAAGCTTCTTTCCAGCTGCTGGGTCCCCAGCCTGTGCTGGTACATGAGGTTATTCCTCTCTATTTGAAGGGCTTTGCTTTTCCCTTTGTGGAAGATCACGAGATTCTGATTGACCCATTTCTCCCCCTTCTCAAGGTCACTATCAACTTGAACCCAGGTCTATAATTTGCATTTCTTGTAAGGTATAATGAAGCCAACTTATGAACTCAGAACAAAAACCTAATCCACATCCATCATGAGGACCAAAACAATTTTTGTTTGAACTAGAGCTGATCTTTTAGAGAAGTCTTCAAATGTATTTGCCATTTTCCAGTAATAAGTGAAAACTAAAAAAACTGTCTCCCCCCAGGCTATAATCCTTGACACCTGTTTAAAAGATCCCATTTCATTTTTTGCTACAAATGCATCTATCTTTGAGTTGCAGTTAGCAGAATTTCATCTTTTAGACTGGAAACCTGTGTATTCCTAGGCTTAATTTTCCCATACAGAAACTCCATATGGTCAACTGTATTTTTCTTTAAGCCTCAAAATATTTGCTGAGTTTCCTGTAGCCATTGTGATAAGATGTTGAAATTAGAGCACCATACCATGTCCTGGTAGTAGTTACACCGATAGTAAAATTTAGTAGGAACAGAGGTAGTGTTTGTTTGCCTAATTGTATGTGTCTGGTGAAAATTTAGATGGTTTCTTACTTAACTTCTGTTTGCCAGATGGGTATTCATCTCTGGTAGGTCATTTGCCGTATCTTTGCACCCTAGCCTTGTGTTTTGGGTACTGAACAGTCCTTCATGCAGCACTAGATACCTGTTCAGGCAGCTGAGTCCTGCTCACAGTGTCCCTACGCAGTTCATCAGTTCATGCATATATTCACTTTATAATGTTAATCTCTTGATCATAAAATTCCATGAGAAATTATGTTCATCTAAATATTTACCTCTGGGTTTTTTTCAGAGCAATTTTTTTTTCCCAGGCTAGCAGCTGTTATTCTGCTTGTCCTACAGTCTTATTCGTTTTCTTGGCTTTGGTAGTACACTTGAGCTGGTGCTGAAATTTCCACTTTGCTGAGCAAATTAGTATACCCCCGAACCATGTTCTCTTTATGGTTCCAATTTTCTCAATCTTTGAATATCAGAAAGTTGTGTAATAATATACGAAAATTATTTTAAAGTTGTATTCCAAAGGCTAGAAGGATATAATTTTTTTAAAATGTCCCGTTAAAATGATTTACTCCTTATGATTATAGGTAGAGACATACCAATCATCCTTTGAATGAAAGGCATACTTCTTTTATACCATTCATTCTCCTAAATGGTTTTGTGTAGACTAACATTTTAGGTGCCTTCCAGAAATCTAAATATGTCAACACCTTGTGTAATCTCATTCTGTTTCATTTTCTTTTCTGCAGTTAGAAGAATTATAGAGTTCTCTGTTTACTGGACATTTTGTCCTTTGGCTTTGATTTGGTATATACTTAAAGAAAGGTACATCAGCATTAAGAATGTCAGACTGATGCAGTCATACAGATGCAAGAGATTTATTTAAATGAAAGGAAAAGTGGATTTTATTCTTGCTGATGCTAATGGGCCAGTACACCTTCATGAATCATAAAAGAACAAAGTGCTCTCATCTATACAAATATTTAGCTAAAGTCTCAAAGGATGGCATTCCGAGGGTACCTTGAGGACAAGGATAAAATAGAAGCTGAAGAAGAAAGACCAGCAAAATGCAATTTGACTTGCACCATCCCACTGCTTATTGGTAGGAACTTGAAGAGGATTCCAAAATCATAGGAACCTCCTGAAAAGATATCCGTGTTTGAGATCAATATCACCGATTCCTGCTAGGAGGAGGCAGAGGAGAACTATCTCTTTCTGATTAGTGAGACTGACTTTTGGATCCTGTGGGCTCAGCAGAAGATGAAGAATAGTTCTGAGCTGAGGGAATATTTATCCATCTGTCCCTTGTGTACTCTTTGTGTTTCAGTGGGAATATGCCAGTGAAGGAAACTTGAGAATGTTGTCAAGCGGGTCTTTGTGCTCCACTCATGTGGGAGATGACTCATTACTGCTTGATTCACCCATCTCCCAAGTATTTCTTTTCTAGCAAAAGTTAAAAGTTAAACTCCTAAACTTGTTTTAATATTGCTATATCATCACTGATATTCTGCAAAGGTGTTATTTCCCTGTTAATTAAATTCTTGACCTGTAAGAAAAACCAAAATCAAAACCAAACCCAACCAGAAAAATACCAAAAAACTGAAAAAAAACAACTAAAAAAGCCCAAATCAAATGAAATCACAAAGCCAGAAAACCCAACCCACCAAAAGCAAACTCCAAAACCAATACAAGCATAAACAATATTTGTTATATGTAAAATATTGGCTATAGACTTCATTTTCAAAAACATTGTCATGTTTGGTTATCTTTGCATAACTAAAAAGCCCATCTAGATGGCCCATAGCAGGCACTTAACACCAAAGAGAAACAGAAATATTTCCATTAGAGCTATAAGTATTTAAGTGACAACAAATTATATTTTAAATTTTATAGGAAAATTTGATGACAAAATGTGACAGTAATCCCATATAAAAATATATGTTCATTTTTTACACATATCCATTCAAATTAACCTATTTTTATGTACTTAAGATGGAATAATTTGCTATATTTCTCCCATTCATTTAACTTGTACATAAATGGAACAATAGTGCTATTTTACCCTACTGTCTAGGTACAAATATCTGGTGGGAGTGTGGACAAGATAGAGATAACTTAAGCTACAGTGCTGTTGGATGGTGGAAGCATGAACAGGACAGATGCACCGCCCCTCCAACAGCACCCAGCTGTTCTTTTCCTCTCAGTGCTAAAATTGTGGTAGTCCTTCTAGCCAGTTTACTGCTTTAAAAATGTTTTCAGAATATCTTATTCAGCTAAGTAGGTGTTTTTCTTTAGTCCTACTGTACAATCAAGCTGCATGACTAACTGTCTAAGAATGTTTACAGGACATTTAATCAGCAGGAGATACTTACATTTATGAAGGTAATAGGAAATCCCCTGTGGATTTGTATCTAATTTAGTCATCTTTAAAGCTCAGTGTATTTACTGTTGCAGCTAGGGATTAGTACTGTCAAAAGATTCACAGCAGAGAAAGAAAATTCAGCACCTCATCTGTCTAAAGCAAAATTTCCCAGCTTTCAGGAAGGTCTAATTTATCTGCTAGATCAGGGAATTACAGTCATTGTGCCCTGAAAAATTTGAAGATGGCTTTTCTTTATGGATAGAGAATAATGAAAGGGTTGGTCTTTGATATTGAAAATGGAAACTACTTTCTCAGCACAGAGAGAAAGGAATTGCCCCAAAATTTAAGAAACAAGCATCGACACTGTAAAAATACTGAAGAGGCCTCCTTGCTATATCCTTCAAATCATACCAGATCACAGCTGGCAAGGCTAGCTGCCAACCATTAGCACCACATACTATGTTTAGTCCCTGGATCTTTTATCTCTCATGCTCAAATTCCACTTATTTCACCCTTACAGAGATGAGAAACATATATATGAAAACATTAACAAATTGAAAAAAAAAATCTCTCTGGGATTAGCCAGAATATTTTGCATACTCATTTTTTCCAGCTCATTTTGGAAAATGGGAGCTAAAATGTTGTTCTAACCTTTTGACTAAAATGTGAAATACCACATGAGGATTTGTGCTGCATTAAGTTAGATGCTGTAGCATTACATAATATAACAGGAACTGATACAATGTTCTAAAGCACAATCTGAACTACACTGTTCCTTAAATGTAAGAAGATCTTGTCTTATTGTTATTTTAATTTTTGCAATACTAAGCCCAGATGCTTTGGACTGAACCTTTCCCTTGATGCTCTGGGGGAGTACTGTGGCTTTCTTTGCTATTTTTGCTTGCAGGCAGATTCCATCTCCTGTATTACACCACATTTTGTTTGACAGAATGAGGAATAGACCAGATTGCTTGGTAAAACTAAGAAATGGAGAAAATTTGGCTCGTAGTACCTATTTTACCAATTTTTAAACAATCAGCTAGGTACTTTAGCACATGGTCAAGGACTACTGGTGTCATTAGTACTTCTGAGAAACTAAATTGCAGACACTTAATTCTCTGTTAAGTAAAACCTCCTGTATCATCAGTAGTAGCAAAAGTGGGGAAAGGGAGTCAATAAAAATGCAGCTGTTCACAACCTAAGCACAAATTGCAGAATCATCTGGGGGAGTGGGGAATGGTCATATAGTATTTTTTGTATTAAAAGCCAGATTGCATCCCTGAAAGTAGATAAATCTGTACAGTTCTCTTGCCTTGATTTTATATCTGACAAAAGAAATATTTGTGACCAAGACTGATCTTTATTAAATACCAATATATGGCTCAGTTCCTGAATGTAGTTTAACTAAATTTCAGTTAATCACACAAAAAAAAACCCCAAAAAATGGGAAGTAGAAACTTTGAAAAAGTCAGCCAAAGCAGAAACTTATCAGAAAACCAGCTCTGACATATGATGTCTCCATTTCCAAAAGCAACTAGAAAGTTATCCAGTATAAATTATCTCTCTCACAGATGTCTCAAAGGGAAAAGCTATAATGATCATGATGCTTAAAAATAATTCATTCTTTTTTCAAGCTCCTGGCTTCTGGATGTAAGGCTCCCTTCCCATTCCCTGGCCCTCAGGCTGGCTTCAAAACGAGTTCTGGACAAAATTCAGAGCATCTTAATAGGTGGTTTAAAAGATCCCAGTGCAGAGGGCAGGACTGTTTGACATAACTTTACATCTTCGGTGTAGGTAACTTCCCTGTAAGTTAGTTAAGCTCTGTACCGTGAGCTCCAAATGGCTCATCCATGCCTAACCAGCTGCTATGCTGTACATACCTGGTGTTTTTCATGAACACTTGCACTTTGCGGTCATCGTCCTAGACTGCAGACACGTATATCACAAAAGCTGCTGCAAGTGGGTTCTAGCTGCTGTTCTCCTCCTTGTGACCAGTCCCTGCACAGCATTGTCAGGGCCACACTAAGGCAGCATCCACTTGGGCAGGAGATGCTCAAGTCTGCTGGCAAAGCACCCTGTGCATTCTCTTCCCGACTCTAAAAAGGCTGCCTAAGCTGAGCCATGGTACGAACTGCAGCAGAGAGCCAAGGATATTCCTTACTTACACAAGGGAAGCAATAAAGGGTGAGATTGTTACTTCTCCTTTAAACAGCTGAACAGTATTCCTTACAAAGCATATACAGTCCTGTTTCCTGCAATGCACAGGAAGAGTGGAGCAAAGCACAGACAAGGAACACTAAAAGTCACCCTACAGCCAGCTTTTCATTACGCAATGCTGCAGTGCCTGTGCTGTAAGGGTGACTGAGCAATCTCCTAGATGAAAATCAGCTGTGAAGAATAAAATGCCAGCACAATTTTCTGATGGTTGGTTTTCACTGCTTCCTCTGTTCTTATTTTTGCCTTTATAAATATTTTATGCTTAATTGGTTTATTACTGGGCTTATTGTTAGAGGTAAACACGAGGCCAGAGAGGCAGGGAAGAGGTTAACTGCTGACCTGCTACTGGGCTTGTTTGCAGGTTTCATAGCCAAGGGTTTTCTTCCATTGATTTAACTGATGTGATAAGACACACCTGTCAAACCTTTGAAAGGTGACTAGTGACTTTGTGTATCGCCCTGAAAAGGCAGCAATTAAGAGTGATGAGGACTGAGAAACAAAATTCTTTCAAGGCCTCCAACTGTGCATGCAAAAAGACCCATTTGAATTTCTTTGAAAATAAATATACATAACATTAGAGCTATGATTTAATCATGGCATGGCTGATTTCTAGGCACTGCATGGATTTGCTTATGTCTGAACCGCTGTTTTTCTCTTTTCAGTATGTGCCTCTGTGTAATAAAGGTTGTCTGATTTCCTTTTCCTTGGTCTGTACTATATTATCCTGCCTGAATGCACTGAGAACCAGAATGCGCAAACTCTTGGGGTAAAAAACAGCATCAGAGGCAAGATCCCAGAGAAAGTATCCTACAAAGAGCTTCTGTAGCTATGGCTGAAACCAAGTGGATTCCTCTTACCTTGAATTATGAAGGTTGGGCTGGATAAGTGACTTTTTCTAGGGTTGAGATTAGGATGGAGAAAGACAAGACCAAGGCAGGTTCTCGATGGGATCTTATGAGGATTATCCTCTGAACTGCTTGGCAGTGTCACTGGGGGGGAAGTGGATGCATACAGCTGGATGTCTGCTCATATTAAAGTTTCTTCAATCTTTTGTTTTGCAGGTAATTTCCTGGAATAGACAAAGTCTAGATGTTTGGAGTCAAAAAGACTTTGGATTTTCCTGTCTCATAATATCAAAAATAGAGTTATATTTCTAGTTCAGTATCCCTGCATTTGTTGGAATAGCCAGTGGGCAAGTACCCAGCAGTTTTTAGAGGATCTGTGATCCAACAATCCTTTCTCAGTGCTGTGGAACCACATGGTCCTTCCCTGCCTCCCCCTCACCCTTTATGCATCCAGATGTGCCATGGGCATAGCCACAGCTCTCCCTGAAAAGTTTTCAGGAGCAGAATGTGGCCCTTCCCCATCTTCCAGCACAAGGTAACAAGGGAGAGTCTATTCTGAGATTTTCAGAGACTGTGGTTTATTTGGTGCTTTAGTGGGGCTTTGGTTCTGTTGTGGCCATTGGTTGCCATTTTGTTTCGATTTTTTTTAAGACTAATTTACAAAAATATGATGTACTTTGATGAAAAATCAACTCTGGTAAAAGATTAAAGAATCACCTTTTGAAAGCATTTTTCTTTTTTGTTTGTATTAAAATAACACCATTTTAAAACATATACCAGCTGTAAAGAATGGAGCAGTGCAGGCAGTGTGTTTGCCTTATGTTAATATCTGCTTGGAATTAGATGTGATTCCTGTCTTCTCTGGGCCAGGAGAGTGAAGGTTCAGTGCTGACCCAAGTGCACTCATATCCGTCTAGATAAGCCTGCCTGGAAACAGACAGGACATGGTGGTCTCTTGGAGATAACACTGACAGTCCACAGCTGGAAATTGACTCGTTAGTGACTGCCAGCCAAGGGGAACAGAGTGCAGACAAACGCTATGGCTAGAGTTTCAAACCAAAGACTGAGGTCTCTGGATGCTTTACTAGGAGGGTGATAGCTGGTGCACGGAATGAATGAATCCTAAGGGTGGTAAGACAGAGAAGTGAGAAACTCTGCCAGCTTGGATGTGTGTACATATTTTCTTTTCTGCATTTAAAGCTGAAAAGACTGTTAATCACTAATGCTTTATTTTTAAAGGTGGTTGTAGACTAGACCTGTGTCCTGGTTGCACAAGGCATCAGGTTGTACTGCAGCTGATGAAGGAGCTGCTCTGAGACCTACAGGAGCCTACAATAGGAGTCTTGTTTAGGACAGGAGTCGGGGTTGAGCAACAAAGAGACGCATCCTGGAAAAAGCCAGAGATGATTTTGCTCCCTAGACCTGGTGGGAAACTGAAACCTTTTGCTTTCACTTCTCAAAACGACTTGTTGCTTATCAGCTCACAAATGATTGTAGAACTTACAGGGAATTTCTGGAAGCTTTTTTTTTTCCATTCTGGAGTGGAAGAAATTTTGAAATAATGGGAATGAATCAGCTCCACCTCATCCTTCAGCAACGAAAGTTTTATTCTGCATAGGCACCTTGAGTGACCATCTTTCACGTTCTGAAAGAGTGGCTCATAATTACGGCCTTGAGGAGGCTTGCAGACTAGAGAAGATACGATCTTTTAATCACTGTTGCCTGGTTCCATTCTTGCGCCATGTTAGATCCAAACAATGAAATGTCAGAAGGTTAAGAATCAATTTTAAGCAGAAAAATACATCAAACTGTGTAGTTCGCTAAAATGTTCTGATACAGATGAATGCCTTTTTTTTAAGCAGCTATGAAGTTCACAGCATGAAGGATAAATCTTCTTGTTTTCTGTGTGTTTTGATGAACATGTCTGCAAGACTAACATCTGCTATTACATTTTTGTACTTGCAAGGTATTTTGCAGACAGGACACAGGAATATTTTTGAACAAAAAATCATAATTCAAAATACACAATAATAGAGAAAAATTAGGTACACATTAAAACAAAAAAAAAATTATTTTCTTTATTTTGCTTTTGTTTGTTTGTTTTCAAAAGTAAAAAGGGAGAAGAAATCCTGTGTTTATGTTACAAACTTCTTTTCCTGCTCCTCAGACCAGGCATGTAGGCCTCTGAGAGATTCATGTACCTTTTCATTTTTTCTTATTAAGAATATCCTAACTAAGCAGAGTAATTTAGGAGTTGGCTGGAAGATAATGGTCATGTAACGGCAGTAAAAATAAATGTGAAGGTGGATGTTTGCTGAGTAAAACTACTAAAGACACAGGAAGGAAGAAAAAATACACGAAATCATAGGTGTTCTCTTCCATGTGAGTGCGCATTCAGCTCTGACTGCAGTGGTGCATGGCTTAAGGACAGCCAGAGGGATTGCACCTCCACCTGCACTTCCCTAAGCCTGTCAGTCATCAAGTCAAAGTTAGTTTCTAGGCTCCCTCTACAGTCGATGGAGAAAAATAGTTACCTCTGTAGGGCAGGTTCCCCCACTTCCTTCGGACAGGTCTTTTACAGACTTCAAGGTGACTTGGCACAGAATGAAGTGAATTCTCTGAAAACTTGAGCACCTTAACAGTAAAGGTTGGAGCATGGAAATGGCCACGTCAGCTTATACATTTTCATTCATCACTTAACTATTATATATATTCATTGAATAGAAAAAAGATACTTCAGCATTTTTCAGTATCTTCAAAGATGCCTTCTATCCTCTGACCAGTTTCAGCATGTGTAATAGGTAATACTTCTTCTTTTACATTGATTCTAAGGTTTAATAAAAACTCATATATGGCTTTTGAATTATTTCACTCAAAGTCATTAAGTGAAGCTAAGTTCCTTCTCATCCACAGCCTCAACAGGAGATCTGCCATTTGAGGATTTGTTATGATTAGCTGCCGTTAACATGGGACAGCCTACATCCTTTATGGTGCTATTTTCTACACTGCACTAGCCATCATATTTGGAAAATACAGCAGGATTCCATGAGTTTTATTCATCATAACCCTCGGCAGATTTAGCAAGGCTGGTTCAGTGTCTTTCTTAAACTATTCCTGGCTGTGACCTCATGTCTGTTGAATGATAAGGATTTGTTCTGTTTTTCAGGTTTCTTTCTTTCTTTTGTTTTTTGTTGGTGTATTTATTAAAAAAAAAAAAAACCCACTGCTGAAATCATTATTTTTTCTTTTTAAGGACTGTGTTGTAGAAGGAGATCTTCAAGGAGATCTGAGTGCTATATTCATACAAGAGACAAGAACAAGTTGTTCCAGTGACAAATACAAAAGATGAATGTTAGGATAACCTTTGTGATAAAGACCCTGTGTGAATTTAAATAAGAACTAAAATAAAAGTGGGGTCAGACAAAAGGCAATGAGATAAATTTTCTCAAGTCAAAACATGCAAAATTGATTCTCCTTTGGAGATCTAAATTAATATGGATCTTGTAAATGTGGTAGCCAACAGTAAAAAGAGGGAGGGAGAAAAAGGCTGTTTCTGCCATTTAAAAGGGACACTGTCAAAGTCAAGTTGCAAACAGCTATAAGTAGCTCCTGAGTTAGTATTCACTGCTCCTAACTCCAGGTGCTAAGCTCTGCCAGCAAACACTGATAGACAGTGACAGAAAATAGACTTTATTAACACAGCTTCAAAATCGAAGTTAGTTACAGCACTCCAGAATTTTTTTTTTTTGGAAATAGTAGAGAACAACTACTCTTGCAACATACTTGTTCTCAGCACTACATACTGAACAAAAGTCAGTAAGTAGTTGTGAAACAGAGCTTTGTTTTCACAGGTTGCATGATTAACTGTCCATTGCAGTGTCCCACCACAGCCACTGTGGTTTATGTAAACATGTCATGCTACAGTGATATTGAAAACATACAGGTTTAAGCCACTCTGGTTTGTTCCATACTTTGTCCTTAAATTAAACAAATAATAAAACCCCTCTATTATCAGGCTGGAATGACTGTCATATTTGGGAACTTGGCTTTGAAAAGGCAATTTTTCTTCACATTGTGTACACTAGATTCCAGTTTCATTGTTGGTGCCAAATGTTTTAACAGAGCAAAGGCAGGAGTTGAGCTCATACATCAAGAGCACTGCAGTGCCCTGGTAAGATCCCCAAACTGTGACACATACAAGAAAGCAGTAATTGCCTGTTTCTCCCCCTCCCATTTAAGTTTGTTTTTTTTTTTTTTTTTACCTTGTAGAAGTTATAAATGCTGAAAGACAAAATTCTTCAAATATGGTAGAGAGTAAAGATTAAAGACAGAATTTTTTTTAAATGCCTCATTAGATAGGAATAACTATCTCAGGGATAATTTGGGGATAACAATGAAGTTCTTACAGAAAATGCATTGTATTCATAAACTAAGACAGACTATCAAGTGGTATAGTACCGTTAAAAAAAATCATAGTAACACTTGGTATTGTGGAAACTAAACTGACACTTCAAGTGTCTGTGTGAAAACTCTGTAATGTGTAGTAGAAAGGAGCTTGAATTTTACTCAAGACCACAAGCAGCCATGCTCGGCTTTCACACTACTATGCTGGCATGTCCTAAAAATGTAAAAAAATGAGTGTTGAGCTCTACAGCTGCCCTACACATCCAGAGAGGCAAGATTGCTCTTCTCCTTCTCTCCCACACGCATCTCCACAGGTTTGTCCTGCCCTGGAGTCAGTACAAAAACCTGCTGGGGGAAACCTGAAATGAGACAAAAACAGTCCTCAAATCCAACCCTAGCCAGTCTCCTCAGTCCTCTGCCATAACCTGGCAACCCCAAGCTGCTTCAATAACTAAGCACATTATTTTCGGAGAAGGTGACTGGTGTCAGTGCCGTTTGCATTGTAGCTTTATCAGGGGCACGTGCAGGTGTAACACACCACAGACAATCTGTCTATAATGTTGCAAAAGTAGTAAGCTCTTTACACTTACAACAGAAATGTACAAAAACATCAACAGATATATAGATAATATATATTAATCTCCCCTTCCCCAAAGCTACCAGGGGTGCTTTGGATGCTTTGCTCTGCTACTGAATAATTTCCCACACTCTTTTCCCTTCTATTTATAAGGTGAAAAAGCTTTTTATCCCCAAAGTGGCCCTCTCCACTCAGGCACTTGAATAAATAGTGATATCCCCTGCCTGGCTGATGAACAACACAGCACTGCAGACAGAGTTCAAACTGTATATTTATTGAGGACTCCCGTAACAGTTCAGATTTCTAATAAATTAGGTGTGCATACACTTTACTTATGCAGATTCCTTCAGATCCCTTCGCCTTCACTCTGTGTTTTTGGCACACTGGGGAGAAGCCTAGTACAGGCTGAATGCAAATGTATATGTAGTAACTCTCCAAATTCCATTCCTGCTTACACAGGAATAGTTTTAGCTTTATGAAAATGTGATTCATTTAGATCATCTATCTGCTTTTAACATTATTATTTTCAGTATAAATCTTTGGTAAGGTCACCAGGTGCCCCAGTTTCATAAGTGCCCCATTTTTATAATGACAATCATGGAGAAATTAAGGTGCTCTAGTTTTAAAAACTGTTAGAAAGTCTTCTGCTACCTTGGATAGATAATTATTAAGACTTATGAAAGCGAAAAAGGATTATCACAGGAAAGAGAGCCATTTTAAGGTGACAGCAAAATAAAATAGTAATTTTGGTTTTCTGTTGAAAGTGGATCAAAATCTCCCTGATCATTTACTCTTACGTTTTCCTGCCATGCCAGGTTGCTCATATTCATATACATTTCAACCAAAATTCAGATTTAAATGAACAGTAATTTTATTCACTGTCAGGATAGATAGTTACAGCTGTCAAGAAAGCTATCAGATTTTATTCTACCTGAATTTTTCCCTAAAGCTACTGTAGAAACTGAAACCAGAACACTGACCCAAAGCATCTTTTGATTTGCAGTGAAAATAATTTTGCTATTTTTTTTTTTCAAATTAGTACTTAATTTATATCACACTCACACGCTGAGCCAAACTCTTGCTAGTTCTTCCCTGGTTTCATATAAAAGGTGAGTGAATCTGAAGCAGAAAGTGAATGGTGCCAAGTGATGGATGCTGTCAGCCCTATTTTCCATAGCTAGTTCTGGGTCTGACTGCTGAAAGTCCCACCCCTAGGTGTGGACTTTCAGTTCCTTCCTGCCCATGGTCTAATTCATAAAAATTAAAGCCAAAGGCATGTAAAGAAGAAAAAAAGAGTTAGGAATATAAAAGCTTGAAAAAGGCTATCTGTTTTGGAAACAGCAAGAAGCTTTACTTGATCATGGCTGGATTTACATACCTTTTTAGAACACTGCCATGCTTCTGTTTAGATGTCTTCATTAGAGCTCTGAAGCAAAGCACCTGAGCCAAGCAAAGACCCTAACATCTGGCATTCAAAAAATTAAAGTATTCTTGAAACTGTGTACAACAGCAAACCTCATTATTCTCTTTGCCCTTTTTTTTTTTTTGTATTTGTTTAACACTGTCCCTGATAGTCAAGGACAATAATTATTACTTTCGTGGTTTCCTCATTGAATCCCTTAAGTCAGTTCTTTCAAGTTGCTATGCTCACCATATCTCAAATTATATCAAGGTAATAAAGCAAAATTCAGCCCCCTTCTGCCAAACCAATGCTCTCATATTACTCTTGATCAAGTCAAAGCCCAACAGCAAAAGCAAAATGGACCAAAATCTGCCATTTCTTTTTTTTCATTTTTTAGTTAGAGAACATACCAATGATAATGTGTTAAATAGCAATGATGATGTTGAAACGTATGATAAAGTATAATGCCATGATTAAATGAAACAACACGGCTCCAGTATGTTTCATTTGTGCACCTTATTTCTTAGTTTCAGCTCTCAACTGGTCCTGCATGTCTGTTCTTCAGAGCTTTAAATGCTTTCTAAAGGGAATTCAGTTAGATCCTCACATTGCAAGACAGCTGCTTGTGCATGTCCAGGAGTCCTGCAAGCGGATTATAAGCTCTATGAAGGTGTTTCCTCAACTGAAAAAGAAAAAAACCCAAACAACCAGATTGCCTCATAGCTCTTGCCCTGAAAGGGAGCAGCAGCATGCTGCTAGCTGCCAGTGCTATCTGCACAGGCTGCTTCATTAAAACCTTTCACCCTCCTAAAGGGAGTGGGGAAACTGAACCTAAGAGATAAAAAGCCCACAAGAACTGCACACGATTTAGTTCCCTATTGGGGTTTAATATGATTAAAACAATAAGCATAACACTGTGCTCAACAGCACTTCAACTAGTATAACTAGGATATAGAATATTAAACATGTCTCCAATGCAAAACATTTACATTTAAAACTGCAACAGCAAGTTTGGGACAGCATTGCTGTGTGGGTTAAACTGCTGTCAGTCTAAGTGTGCTAGTAAAGATGGGGACAGTTTACTGACATGGCCAAAGTCTGTCCAAAAACACAGTCCATGCCTTCCTCTGGAGAAAACCATATTATGGGAAGGTTGGTCCCACCACTGAACATGAGTCTTCAACCAAGTTCTAAATCCCGAGTTTTTCATGATGCCACTCCCTAGATCCTTGCCCAAGTACCACCATGGCCATAACCTCTGGCTCCTCTAAGGCAGCAGCTGTTCCCCAGGCCAGAAGCCCAGGGCTGCTGGGAGAGTCTCACAACACCAGGTCGGCAGGAAGCAGTTTTCAGCAGGTTTGCCAAGTACTGGGAAGTGTTATGAAAGGAGAAGCAGCAAAACAGTAGCAATCCCATGGCTCAGTATAACTCTATAGAGTGTTTGCATCTTGAACGCTTGATAGAGATCTTAGGTCTCCTTTCAGTAAAGTAGAAGTGGGAAAGATCCACTGAAGGCAATGACAATGGCCAGAGGAGAGAAATGGTGTTATAAATGAAGAACGACAAGACATAGGAGTTCATCAGGTGGGAAACTGAGAGGAACATAGCACAGGTAATATGCTGGCTGACATCATTCTCAACAGGTAATGGATTTTCCGTCTTTTTTAGTGCAAGCGGGATCTAGTGAAAGTAGTAAATTGCATATTTTAAACAAAAAAAGAGACTATTTTTCACATCTTGCACAATGAATATTCCAACTGGATATGGTGGAGTTTGCATGATGTCAACAGATAGCTGGACGAATCAAGGGGGCAAAAACCGCATTAGTGACTCCCAGAGGCAAAGATTTTATCCCTGCCCAGGAGGTCTCTGAGCCACAGCTTGCAGAGATTGGAAGAGCATTATGAGGAAGTATTTCTGAGCATTTCAATATTGTTGAATAATTATTATTGATAATTTTTTTATACTGTTAATATGTTTCTAGCCCTTCCAGGCACCGCTGGAGGACACAGGGCTGGATAGACTTGATGACTGGCCTAACCCTTCTTCATATTTTATTTTGAGTATATTAGAAATGGAAATGGAAAAATGGAAAAGGGAAACTCACAGTTTAAAATATGGGGAAGATACAAGCGGAGATACTTAACTGTTGTTGTTTAAAGTACAGCCCACCGCGGCTCTTGTGAAACTGATTTTCCGTCATTTAAACCATCTTGGGGGCAGCAAAAATATACAACTCTTTTTCAGCCAGTAAGTGCTGTACATAATTTTCCCTGGATGACTGGCTCTCTGGAACATCCACGATTGCTTTTGACAATTCACTGATCTCTTTGGGAACAGAAACAATTTCTGACTAAGCTGTGTCTAATATAAGGGCTCCCATGATTTTCTATCATGTCAATTCTGACTTCTCTGACAAACAGAAAATCTGTTGATTAACAGAAAAATCATCCATAATACATGGAATGCTCTGTGGTACATACCATGAAATACTTGTTCTATAAAGTCGCCATGAATAATACTATTTCATCAGATGACTTTGGTCTCTCTGGTTACAGAAAAATAACATATATCATGTTAAAAAGGCAAATGTGCCCACTGTTGTCAGGATATCATTGTGTTATAAAGACAGTAGGGTTTGCAGCCCACACATCAGACCTGTACTGACAATTAAATTCCAACTATCTTCTGTTTGTCATTTTGAGAACAGAGGCATGCATTTTAAATGTCTGAGTTTTAATTGAACTTAAGTAAAAATCTATTTTCTGTACCAGAATTTATTTGTCTGATTTATGGCATTGATTCAGGCCTTTGAGCCTTTCAAAACACCGGAATGTACTCTACGTTGCACTTCAAACTATATAACTACATTGCCTGTAGCTGCTAAGATTGGGGTAAATTTTTATAAATTTTCTTGCTTTCTGTAACAGGAATGGGAAGGTTAATGGCATCTGAAACAGTTCAAGTTACTGCATTTCTGAGCTGAAATAATCCATACCTGGCCAGAACATGGTCTTTACACAGTCAATAACTTTTATGACAGCAGCTGTCTGTTGGATCTGGAAGAAAGGAGCAGAGTATACTTGTCTGTAATTATCATTGAGCAGTACATTAAATAGAATGAGATGGTTTTTCTGGTTCTTATTGTTCCACTCTCATTCAGGAACATCTGAGTCTCCATTTTTATGTGAAAACATTGCTGGAGGAATGATATGCACCAAACACCCTTGATGTGATGTGAATTGATTTTCTTCCATTTAAGAAAAATGAAGTCTAATATAGAAAAGGGAACTAAACCAACTTCATCCATTTAAGAACATTTTATGGTGTTTTTTTCCTTGGAAAAATTATACCCATTTCTACAGAAGGCAAGAGGGATGCAGAAAGAAACTGATAGTCCGAAAAAATGCTTTTTTTTTCAGAGACTAGTTCTGTATATTTGTGGGTGGATTTTTTTTTACTACTCTTTTAAGTAAAACCTTCTGGGGAAGAAGCAATAGCTAACTTATTTGTGCCCAGGTTAAAGAAAACACTAGTGTGAAAAAATAAATAGAATTTACAGTCTCTCCTTTAGTTGCAAAGTGCATTTTGCTTTTGCTGATCATATTTCAGGGAGACACATTTTCACTGTCTGTAGCAAACTCCCTTATTTCTAAAGGTGTGAGTTCAGTACTTTTTGTTTTAGTCATTAACTGTACAGATATCAAAAATAAAGTAGAGAAGAAGAGGAAGGGATATAAAGATATTACTTTTACAGTAATTTTTCAGATTTGAGGTGAAAGCTGCTGACTTCTGAAACATTGTAAGCAGTTTCAAAATTTTTTTTCACTCTGTAAAAATATACTTGAGAACAACTATCTAGAACAAAGATTGTCTGAACTTCTGCTGAAGCATAAACAAAATAGCCGTCTTCAAAAATTAAATCAACTTTTGCTTCGGTGAATTGGAATTCGTTGTTAATCTCAGTGGGATCTGGACTGCAAACATAACCTTTGTAAGTCTGATATTGTACTTCTTGAAGACATGGATGTTTGGCATACTTGGTAATTTTTCTGACATGCACCTATTTGTCTGTTTTTGTTTACCTTGCTCTTGATGTCTGTTCCCATTCTTCTTGCTCATAATGTTTTGGTATGTGGTGTGACCTGTACTTGACAACTCCTAGCAAATTATAGGGTGTCACATCTTAATGAAGTACAACATTTACAGACACAGATGGACAGAGCTTCTTCTGTCTGAAGAGCAGACTGGCTGGTGTGACTGTGCAACTGTCATAAAACCAATCAAGGCACACTGGAGCAGACAGCCTTTGGAGCTCAAATGATGAGTGGCACTGTGCTGGATGAGGACTTGGGCAGCAAGCGGACAAGCAATGACATTCAACAATTCATCAGTCACCAGACAGCAGAGACAGAGGTTGTGTGGAGAGTCTGTATGATCCACCATCTTCCATTGCTAAGAAAGAAATAAGGGTGTTTCATGGTCTTGTTCTAAACTGTCATCAAAATGTGACATTTTCCCCATGGTACACCTCTGAAAAGTTGAGGCATCTGCCCTGGCCTCCACAGCAGCTGTTTGCTTCTTCAAACAGAATCCTTGGGAGTGTCTCACTTCTGCAGCCGAATCACAACATTCATACTGCAGTGGTGGTCAGAAGATTTGCACAACAGGACCATGCCTTAAAACCCCAGAGACAAGCACTGTTTGGGCTCTGAGTACAAAACGCTTAAAATTCACAACCTACTGGTGTGAGTCTCAGAGTGAGGGAAGAGCTATTTTAGTACTTCAAACACACTATATATATTCTAAAGCATTTAAACCCCTCCCAAATACTAGCTTTTTCTAAGAAAAGATCCATGTTTCCTGCTTGAAGTTTGGCTGGGAGAAACTGCCCTTCTAACAGCTTTCAGGACATGCCATCTCAATGTTATTCAACACGGCTTCAGATGGATTGCAAAAGCACCAGGGCCGGTCTCCCAAGATAGAAGGTCTTGGGTCTAAAGTGAATGACCCTGTAAGAGATCCCCAAGTTTTCAGTACCCTGTAAAAAAAGCGTAACCTGAATTTTAACCTTAACATTGGATTTTATATATGTAAACTTTGAATTAAACATTAGACAACATAACTCTCCATGGGATTCACTATGTAAAGAAAGTTACACTAAATTAAACAGAGATATGAAGAAATAAATATTAAAATAAATTCCCACTTAAATGTATATTTACCTAGAGAAAGAAAGATGGCTTTCACATATGTGCATAAAAAACCTGTACAATCTTTACCTGTGAATATTCATACATGGATACACATACATATACATGTGTGTGTCTATATATCTGAAACAATTTATTTCTAGTTCTTTTCAAGCAGAAGGTTTAACTTAAGTACACTTTTCTAGTATCAGCTAAGGCAAGTTGACAACAGCTTCCACTTTGCTGGAAGTTGAGAGATGCCTGATGAACCTTTGTGGCCTCTGATGGGACAAGGTATTAGCAGCTCTTTGTGTTGCCAGCTTTCCTCCCATGGCTGAAAGTGGTTCTGGTTCTTATTAAGCAAGTTCTGTGCAGCAGCTATGACAGAGATGTAATGAGGAAGTTTTGTTTATTATTGCGCAGACACCTGAAGACAGAGGGCTGAACTCCTTCCATAAAGGAGCTCACCCTCATCATCTGGCCATCTCAGTGGTAAAGACACTTGGATTACTGAAGAATACTGTAGATATACAATATTTAAAGTTTGTCTTACCATTAAATGGAGTTTTGATGCACGATTTGAGTTACAACCCACTGCAGTGAGACTTTTAAACATGCTATTTGTTTTGGTTTGAAGTATGCAAAATTAGTAGGTAGCTGTTGGAATTTAGACATAACAGATTGTTTTCTGCCTTCTTTGATGTTGATATCCTGTATAGACCTCTAACTAGCTATCAAACATTTGCCTATTTGCCCAGTGGATTCTGCACAAAACTCTAAATGCTTCTTAATTATGCACTTGTCTATCTGTTTATCATATTTCTAAAGCCTGTGTCATTCTCATGAGGTACGGTTTTCAACATTAGGATTGAAGGACAAGAGAAGTGAAAATAAATGGGTGGCAAGGCTGTCTTCCTGACATGCTTCACTGCCAGCAAGAATGCATTATCTTAGGGAAAATAGTATTAGGATGCTATGGTCAATAGAAATACCTGGAAAGCAATAGCATATCAGTGCCCATTCGTTTTAGACATGTTTCATCACAGATGTTGCTAGTTATTGTTTTCAGCAGCAAAGCCGCAGACATTCTGTAATAGAGTATATTTTTAACACTGCATGTTGCAGATAAACCTGTAAAGCCCGCAATCTGCTGATGGAGTTTATATCCCAATTTTCCTTGATGTTGTGGCCTGGTGAGAACACAACTTGTTTCTATTCTTCTACTCTTAATTTTTTTCTCTGTTTTTTTTTAATATAGTAGCAAAACAAATGCAACAGCAGGAAGAATAACTATATCTCAAATAAAATAGTGCATTTAATAAAGGCAAAGAGGGGAAATTAGTTTCTGGAGAAGACATATTTAAATCATGGCAATATCAGGAACTGAAGTATTTTTCATCTCAATCTCTGACAATTTCGGATATGAATCAGGTGGTGAACTGAGATACTGACCTGTAAACCACTGTCCCAGTCAAATGCAGTAAAGCAGAATGTTTAGGATCCAACTACACTAGACACCTCCTGAGGCCCCTTCCAGCCTGAATTATCCCATGGGGAGAGGAAGGCCATGTCACTGCCTTGCTGGCACAGAAACAAGCATGGGTGACGCGCATGTGCAGGAAAGACAGGGATGACTGTCATGGGGCGCAGCTCTGTACTGCAGTGTGACTCGAAACTACTTTGACTTAAGAAGAATAAAACTAAAAATCAAAGATTTTTAAAATAGCTGTTACCTTTGTTTTAAAATCATATTACAATGTCATTCACTATTGTAATTACAATTACTTTGACATTCTCTAGACCCAAATCTCAGTATTTTGAAATGAAAACAGCTTCCCAAATAATGCTTGCAAATATCATTCCTACAGAAGTTTTTGAAGTGTCCATTATTTGGTTTCTGAATTAAAATAAATCAGAAAAATATAAATTCTAAGAGTCTGTCTTCAGTGTCTTGGCAATGTTCCTTAAAATACCTCTACACCTTCTATGTAAATGGAAATGGCACTCTTGGCATTAAACCTGCTTCTTTATCTCAGAGTAATGTAGAGAAAGAGAGACCAATAAGCCTTGAAGAGGGTTTTGCAATTGTTTGTAACAAATGCAGGAAATGTAAGGGGAATGGAAGTTGTTCTGCTATGTGCCTTAATAGCAAAGCCCTCTTTATCCATAACCTTTTCTGTGCAGTTAGTAATTAGCCGTTTATTATGCTGAGAACGAATTCCTTCCTTCTGACTTTTAACCAGCCTAATCAAACCCAGTCATTAATGTAAAGACTCTGTATGAAAGAGACACTTCATACCTGATCAAACAATTATTTTGGAAGGTGCTGATCCTCTTATAACTATTCAGTATATTTTTCGGTTGATTGGAGATGTGGCAATGGCACAGCATATTAACAAAATAATGGAGATGAATGGCTATGAAGTTTAAAATGATATTTCTGCTCTGTTGCTTCAATGAAGACTATGTAAAAACTGTCTTGCAGTGATGACAGGAAATATTTGTAAAATTAGCATGCAACTTTCATTGCTTGCAATGGAGGTCTTAAGTTTTTAATGGAAAACAAGTTCTTTTGAAATTTCACAGTACATCAGTAAATATTGCAATGTGTGTTATCACTGTATATGCTGTATCGCTCATGATTGCACAACTGCAGACATTATGCTCATTTTTCTGAAAAGACTAAAACTTTTGTTTTGTTCCTTTTGTTTTCTGCATGTCCCTATGGACAGATTTAACTAGATTGTTCATTGCTGTATTTCCTATGTATCCAAACTGGTTTGCTGCCAGGAGAGAGGACTGAGCAGTGAGGAGATTCTCCATGTCAGTTACCCTGTCAGAGATGGGACCCCAGGATGGCTGCAGCAGGTTGAAAGTGGGCAGGAATTAACACTGAGTTTTGTCTGGGGCTTCAACTTGGTCAGGTCACATAATTGAGACTCAGACTGAAATGGAAAGACTTAAAATCTGGTGAAATTAGATGAAAATATAATTGTCCAAAGAGGGTCACACTGGCCATTGTCTGTGTATAGGAAAGGATTATCAGTCCTTTCAGAGCTTCTGCACAAGCAACAGAGGTGGCCACAAGCCTGACCCTCCATACAGCCACAGGGATTTCTCCAGGCATCTCCTTGGGTGCACACTATCTAGAAAGGGAGGAAAACAGGAGAAAAAAGGCAGGATCTGTATATTCAGTGAGAGTGTCCTATGAACAACTAGTCTGAAATATCTTTTAAATATTATACTTAGTGTATCCCTGCAGCAGATTGTCATGTTTTATGGCTCCCAGCTTCCAGACATGAAAGGTTGTGCCAGTTGCATACATCCTGCCTTTAGACTAAGATTCCGGGAGCTAAGGTATTGCCATACTCTTTTATAAGCAGGTTTTTTGGTCTTTCAAACAAATGAAAAAACTCATACAAGCAGAGAATGAAAACAAATGAAAAAACTCATACAAGCAGAGAATGATACATAGATTGAGACACTGTGCATATCTGTGACAGGCAAAAAAGCTGAATACTCAAGCATATTGAAAACCAAACCAAAAAACCTAAAGAAGAATGTTATTTTTATGCGTCAGGCATTAACAAATACCACTCAGTAGGAATTGGGAAAGTATTTTCCCTCTGAGCAAATAAAATACCCATTTTGTGGACTTTATTATTAGACTGTCACATGAAACATCTGTTACTGATCACTGTCACGCTTGATGGTACTAGATGCAAAGGCTGTGGGGTTAGATCCTGAATGATTACACCTGTTTTCATACTTTCTGATAAAAGAAAAGCAACTGCATTGCATGAAACAATGTAAGAAAAACAATCTCTTGACTTTATTTTTGACAAATGATTGGTTATTTTTATTCAGTAAAGTAACAGGGAGCAAAGTTGTGAGGAGTTTTTTTAGGCTTTCTGCCCACTGTCTGCTCATATCAAGGGCAACACAAGTCCCAAATAGCAGTACGTTGTCAGCTGTGCATGTGTGTTATTTCCAGGTTCTGGATCCAGTCTAGAATAATCCTTTGTAGTGCGGGAAAGAATCACAGTAAGTATTGCATAGGGAGGGCAAATGAAATACACAAAAGGTGAGCACTTACCAAAAGTAAAGATGCCAAATCTGTGTTTTGTTTGAAGTATCCCTAGCACCACTGAAATTGAGGAAAGGGTGACTGGAAGAGCATAAACGAGCAGGCTGTAACCTGCTCAGCATTCCTGAAAACACAGGACCTTAGGACATCGATTTCTTATATGAGGAGTCCAGATTTGCATGTGCCCCATCACACCACACTGGTTTCCCATTCTTGAGAGCTCAGGGACCATTTGCTACTTTGTGATTAGATCTGTGCCTCTACAAATGTTTCTGTTCTGCAAATGAAAAATATTAAACTTCTTTTTATTTTTTTTTTTTTGGTAGGGGAGGATGAAGACAACACGATATTTAAAACTTTAAATAAAAATCAGAAAAGTTCATAGCGTCATAGAATCGTTAAGGTTGGAAAAGACCTCTAAGATCATTGCTTTTGACCCTTAACCCAGTACTACTGTGTTCTCCACTAAACTGTGTCCCCAAATGCCACATCCACATATTTTTTGTGCACTTCCAAGGATGGTGACTCCATGACTTCCTTGAGAAGCCTTTTCCAATGCCTGACCACTGTTTCAATGAAGAAATTTTTCCTATATCCAATCTAAATCTCCCCTGGCACAAGTTAAGGCCATTTCTTCTCACTCTGTCACTTATTACCTGGGAGAAAAAACTTCCCCCACCTTCTTTCAGGTATTTGCAGAGAGCAATATTATCCCCCCTGAACCTTCTTTTCTTCAGGCTAAGCAGCTGCAGCTCCCTCAATCCATTCTCATAAGATTTGTTCTCTAACTCTATTCTATTTCTACTCTGTTCTTCACAGAACTTCTAGTTCTGACAGCATTTTCATAGAATTTATTTTGACAGAATGAATGATCTGTTAGAAAATTCCATACATGGATGGGTAGTTAAGCCACAAATCATGAAAATTTAAGTGGAAAAGTAGATGAAATCCTGTTGAAGATTCGTGCTGAAGCAATTAATGCGTGGCCAAGGATACCAGTGTGAATGGCTTGTAGCAGCGTTGCCATGTACTACATTGTTTATAGATCAAACATTGCTAGAAAAGAGCACCTAATCCTGGGTTCATACAAGTAAATGTTAAGTTTCTGCTCATTTAAATAGTAAATGTTTTCAAAGAAACATCTTAAAAAGCATTTTGCCTTCACATTGCCCCAGTCCATCCTACTTACAATCCAACAACAGCTGATAGCTCCCACCAAGGTTATGATCTGAAACAAGCAGTGAAAAATGAGATTTTGAATGATAATGAGCAGTTTTGCAGTCTTATCTTCATGAGCTACACCCTACCTAGGTTTCTACACTTCAAGATAGGAATGCACCTTCTTTGTAGAATGAGTACCTTCACCGTCCCTGAGGTTCATGTGAATAAAGGGTATTATTTAAACAATTTGTAATGCTATTCCCATTGTTCAGGCTCTTGGGTGCCTTGCTTTATAATTTTCTCATAGTCTTCTCTTCCTCTTGTACTGTGCTTTCCATTATCTGTGGACGAGATCAGATTCCCTGTTGGAGCTGTAGCTTGCTGGCTTTCATCATTACCAGATTACAGCTTTCAGGACTCGTGGGTGTGCACTGCTGGAAGTTATCCACTGGTCACACCTTCACTTCGGTTTCTAAAACTTCTGAATGTGAACTAGTTACTGCAGCCTCTGTGTAGAAAGCTCATCATCTTCTTCTCATACAGATGTCTGCAGCAGCGAGGAGGAGTTGCCCTCCAGAACTGTTACTCCTCCATACTGACTAGTGCAACTAAAGAGAGCCCCTTCGATCTGATTACATCCCACATTTTCAGTGGTCGCAGGCGAGTGAGATGAACTTTGCCCCAAAGACTATTTGGTTTGAAATATGCTGTTTGGTTCCTTTGATCATGTCACATATTTATGTTCATAATTAAATACACCTCACAGACTTGGATATCTAGATTGAATAGCCTTAGTTAAAATATGATAGTAAATTTCTTCTATATTTTACTATTTATTTTCAATCTGCCTTTTTTTTTTTTTCCTCCCTAAGATTTCTACCATCCTGGGTTTTGGAATATTCATACACAAAACATGAAAGTAGAGTAAGACTTGCAGAGCTAATTAATTTGAAAATTAAGAGCAGAATTTCCTGGGTCACTCATAAAACATTATTTTCTCATTTCTAGTCACACTTACTCTTAGATAATATTGCCTAGAGACAGTCAAGTGCATAGATATTATGAGGAAACAGCTGCATGAGGTACTTCTAGCAGTGCAGACCCTATTCTAAGTCCACTATGTCATAAGGCTGAAGTAGAAACCAAGAATGTGTCCCAGAAGACATCTTCAGCAAAACAAAACCAGGGAAAAGTAATTAGAAAGCGAAGCTTCTTATGAGCTCAAAGACCACTTCAAATTTGTAAACCTTATCTCCCTGGCCAGCACAGCTGATGGATAGAAACAGCTTCAGCCGGAGGCCAATTCAGAGCATGAAAATCTAGATTCTCACTCAGCAGAGGTTTCTCAGACTAAGACAGACAATAATTTTTAGTAACAAAAACCATCTGGAACACCTGTTCTCATGAGAAAAAAAAAAAAAAGAGTCTCAGCACTTCTTCCTGCTGTACCTCCTAAGCCGAATGAGACTTGCTCCAAAGAGTAAGGTCTCGGAGTGTGCAGTGTTACAGTGGTTATAAGTTGCAGAGTTGAATACAGAGATTCATATCCCTTATAATCCCTTTCTCATTTCTAACTCTTCTGAGTAACACAGTGCACATTTCCAGCTTCATTTTTCTGCTGGAGCTTTCCAGTCACCAGCAGATCAGCTAAGATTGTTTGGATTCTGCCATTTATAAAACTAATTGGAGGGAGATATTTGCATGATTTATGTGATTTTAAATGTTGTTTCAGGCTTAGATTTTGTAACATTAGACTGCTGATGCAGATAGCATGTTTTATACCTATTTGTCATGAGAGAAATGCCACCAACAACTTAGTCTTCAAATATGCTTAAAATATAGTAGGCATTTTCATCTGTTCATATAACAATACATTTATAAATGACAACAACATTTTTTTAACATGAGATAATTACAGCAACGCTGATGTGTCCCTTCTGGCAGGCTTCTTAGCCTCCATTATTAAAGGAATGATTGCCTTCAAAGACCATGCTTTCTAATTTGCTGAAGGGCTGTTAGATTAAGATTTTACCATGGGGAGATTAAGTAACAGTTGTTTTGCAGGGTGAGCCAAATGATAGGACATGATGCATCTTTGCATCTGCATGCCTGGTTGAATACCCCAAATCCTGTTTCTTCTCCTACTCATGATCTGAAAATTTCTGTGGCTTCAGTCCAGGCATGAAAAGAATTTTTTTTCTGTTCTAATAATTCAATCTCTACTAAATTGGTTGCCTATAAATAATCTGTAAAGAGAGTGAAAAAGCAGTGTTGGTAGGTGCATATGATTCTGGTAGAAATAGATTGTACACCCAACCATTACTCCAGGGAAAAAAAAATTTAGATGCAGATCACTTATTTTTATTGACAATTTTAAAATAAACTGTGAATTTATGTAGGACGGATGTATAAATAAGCATTCTCAAACCAATTTGATCAATATTGCAAAATATTAGAACAAAATAAAAAAATGGTGCAAAAGCAGTGCATTAAAATTCATTGTACATGTATATTCCTTATTTCGGAACAAAAAACAACTTTATGATGGATGTTTCTATGAGTAAATTTTACTGAGATATAGTACACTATTAGCAGACATTTCTCAAAGGCATGTTCCAAAGTCTTGAACTTGGCTACATAATGCATTTGAAAATGTGGACTGAATTTGGAGAAGAAAGTATGCAAAATGTGCAATCTAGTTAAAATTCACATTTCTTATTTCATTGCCACAGCAACCTTGGATTTTACTGTCACTTTTCAGGCAAATGCAGGGAGACATTTCCCTGCTCAAAGCACTGGTAGAAAGCCTATGGCCATGATCCTGCCACTCATAGCACACAGGAGGAAAGTTGCCTGTAAGTGGAGTGTCCTTGAAGACGAAGGGTAGTTTGAGGATGAATCAATCAGTTGACCACCTATCATTTGAAGTGCTGTAAGCCTTAGACCTTAGCTTTGCTCCTGCTGTTCTCTCACTGTTACCTTCAAAGGCTGCAGGATGAACCTAAATTCATACAGAGTACAGATAAAGAAATAGAGGTGAGATATAGATGAAACAGAGAGGAAGGATTCAGCACACTCTGTAAGCTCTCACCAGAGCCAGCCATAATAAAACATTATTGGTAAGGAAGCAAACAGCTAAGAATTATGGCCTAGAGATGGACTGAGAAGTGAATTTTCTTCTCATGGGAAATCTATTCTGAACTGTGTTTCCTTTCTAAATTTAAGCAAAAGTCAAAATTCTAAATTTTTCATGGACCCACAGGAAATTCCATAGGATCTCGGTTCAGAAAACTGAAATTTCCTTCGCTCAAAAGGATTATTAGAAAAAAAACCCTACATGTAAATGCCTTTTAATGCACATTAATATGCATTAATATCATCTAAATAATATTAACTAAGCTTAATTAATGCAATTCTTATTTTCAGTTTTATTAAGGGAATATTGTAAACCAGGATATGGATCCTGGTTCAATGAACAGCTGTTTCTTCTCATCAGTAGAGTTGCAATAGTCCTACATCCTGTTTCAGTCGCGGGAAATCTGAATGCGTAAGGAGAAGAAAGTGTGACATCTTCATCTCCTTTGCGGGTTCCATATTTGAGCATAAGATCTGAATCCTTACAGACAGGCCAAAAGTGGGCTTGACTGTGCTGGGGAGCAGCCCAGCCTGGAAAATCTCTGGGACACAGTGCAGGGGGGCACCCCTTGTGAGCCTAAGAGAAACTGGGATGTGCAGTGCTCTTTCATACAACACCTGGCTTTGAAAAATCCTTTCTTAGCAACTATGATAATGTAACCAAAATTGATCCAGCAAAACAGCCAAATGCTAATTTATTTTTAACTCTGCTGTTACTCTTGTATGTCTCAATGGCAGTTCCATGCTCTCCCTGCCGTCACTGCTCCTACAGAGGAGGCATTGCTACTGGTATAGCCAGAATTAATGCTCAAGAGCACTTCTAACTTCCAGTTTACTCAATTTATTATAGAAGGAGTTTGGGGAAACCCGCTGTTAGCTTTAGTGTATAGTTCTTACTGGGCGCACCTGCATTAGTGTTTCCATTCAGGCTGGAATTGAGGTTTGGAAGCCAATCTTATAATTTCCCTGCCTATTGCACCTTGGTTCTTGTCCAGAAACTATTAATAGTACTTAGGCTCTGATTCTCAGGTGAAACTAAAACAAAACAGGACCCCAAAGCACACTTCAGTCGGTATTCAGACACCAGGACCAAAGTGGTCCTAATTAGACTTAATCCAAAGAAAAGAGCTCTTTAAATGCATGTAGTTTGGACATCAGGTCTCCAGCAGCAACTAATGCCCTGGAAATTGGTTCCCATTATACCACAGTACTTTCTGATGGATGCAAGGCTCTCCTAGCCAATCTAGCCTGGCAGGGGATAAGACCTACTCACATTCCAGATCTACCACAAGGTTTGTAATGGAAATACGCACCAAATAATTCCTGTAATTGTTAAGATCTGATTAGTGAAAGATGCCTATGTTTAAATTAAGTTTCAAGTGAGACCGTATGCCAAAGTCAGTAACACGACTTTCATTTAACAATGAATGAAGTAAAGACACAGAAAGAAATAGACAAGAGAAAGAATTAGGCAAGAAATAGACAAGAGAGGAGAGACAGAGAGAGGGAACAAGATAGTCACCACACGTGGATCCAGGGGCATCCTCTTACTCCTTCTTTACGCTGGGCTTCTCAGTCATGGGGGGTTGCACTGTTCTTCAAAACTTTTCACTATTTATACATCTTAGCAAACAAAGAAATTAAGGCTCATTGGATACACAGTTCTCTTATTCTATTGGTTAAATGATTCCCTCACTTCTAATGCTCAGTATGTTCAGTCTTTCTCTTCTTTTGAGTCTGTGGGTTTCTTGGGTTGATGGGCTGTGAATTGGTCATCACAATCGCCCCCTGCTGGAATTACATTTTACCCATTGGAGCTGATTTCAGCACAGTTTCAGGGCTGGCTTTTATTGTGGCCCATAAAGTCTGCATTCTTTGTGTCCATTATCAGTGATGGATTCTTCTCTCCAAGCTTTGTTAACCTCCTCCAGGGTCTGAGACAACATCTGGACCATAGTACCACCTATTCTTATCTCAAGTTCCCACAGTGGTGGCTTCTCTTACAGGACAAGTTCCAGGTATGCACAGAGGCATATTCAAGGAGGCTTTGGTGGTCACTGGTGGTCACAGATGCCATCTGCCCCGTAACTTGGGGTGATCTTTGTTTGACCCGTGATACACATATAAGCAATTGCTTCTCAAAACTGTTTGCCACAGTGGGAATTTTTGTCCGGCGCATTAACCAGCATGAGATAAGCAGCTCTCACCTCCACCAAGCCTTGAGTTAGCACCATCCTGTAGCTCCATTCTGTGCTTATCACATGGCAAAGTCCTTCTGTGGCCTTAACAGTGTTTGAGACAGGCAACTGTGCTCTTTAAATCCTCACAGTAATAGAAATTGCTATGCCAGTTTGGTAACAGTGATTCTCCTCAGCAGTGTTCTCTGCATATTAAGTCTAAAACCAGGACACTTGGGAAACAGGGCACAAGAACAGACTCCATGACAACAATGTGGGTCTTTGGAATGACAATTAGGAACGTATTATGAGAAATTTGCAAAAGTATTACACTGTTTCTTTGTTCTCAATGTCTGGCACTTTTTTCCTAGTGGATAAAAGCTTTTCCAAATGGCTTTTTTTGTGCTAAAATTAGGTATTAAATTAATATCTTTGGCATTGACTTTATCCTAATTGTAAGATTTATGCCATTTCCTGGTACTAACAGAGTGTTCAGCACATGCCTGGAAGGTTCAGTAATAGGTACGTCCTTGACAGATCTCAAGTCAGTATAGTTCTTTTGTAAGAAATCTGAGAAAAAATATCCTATTTCTATATTTCTTACAGAAAAAAAAATCTACTTAATGTTAAATATATACGGAAATAACTTCTAAATATTTGTGTTTAAAAGTAGAATCATAAGCAAAACTGTAAGTCTTGGACATGATATTTTCTCCCTCTCTAGATTTTACCTTGTTCTTCTGAATTGATATGCCCTATTCTGACTAATGTGCCTGTCCTCTCATGCATACTCTGTAAATTAAAACAGATCTTGTTATACCTGTGTAGCTGTTACCTTGCCATTGTTTTTAAGGATCCCATTTGTAATCTCATTTGGTCTCTAAGAACTTTCAGATGTGCTGGTGCATGACCTGGAAAAAATACAGTAGAGCTGTTGAAATCTGAGATGAGTTTGAGGGGAGAGATGATAAAATCCTTTTTTATTTGTGCACACAGAAAGTAGGATGTGGAAATTGGTAACACCTTGAAGGTGGAAAGCCACTATCTCGTTTAACAGAGCCCAATTTTATGGTAGAAATGTAATTACATTGCCACAATTGTGGAAGCAAACGTGTCCTTGATAATGATTCCAATGTAATTGCCAACATATATAATCCCAGATAATTTTATCTGAACGACCTTGAAATTACAAGGCACAGCCATAGAGATGTGAGATGAGGCTCCTGAGATACTCAGCTAGAGTAGTATTCAAGGTAGGAAGAGAGGCACTTACAGAAGAGGATATGCAGGTAGATATGTGCAACAGATAGGTGAATTGCTCTCTAGAAATACTTAGGGGTGACCAAATAGCTCATATGTGTGTGCGTAGGCTGCAAATGACAGCAGATAATGAGACAAATGCCACCTCTAAAACCATGATCCTAACTTGTATTGCATTGCCCAAACCATTCTGCTTGGGTGAGAAGAGGCTGTAGAATTGACTGTTTAACTTTTGACCTTAACATACTGTTAGGGAAGAGTGTTTTGTAGGCCTATGTTAAGTTTATTTAAAACAATGGTGGTTTCTTCAGGTTTGTTCGGGTTTTTTTTGTTATTATTATTTTTTTAAAGGACCTTTTGTCAATTTGTGATCATAAGTTTCACGCATAACTCAAACATTCAATTTGAAATAAATCACTACTGGGCGTGGAAAAAAAAAAGTGTGATGCATGAAGAAGCTCCAGAATAGCCAAAACACGCTGTTTACACTAAATGACTTTTGGTCTGGTTCTGAGACAGGTTTGTGTCCTGACAGAAACCAGCTTTTCCAGGTCATCTAGTACAGGCATGAAATGAGAAACTAAAGAAGGAAGTACTTCTCTCTCAAAAAAAAATAAGGTGTATTTGAAAGAAAAGTAGTCCTTTTCCAGATGCAATGGAACTGATTAATGAATTACTTCATCTGACAAAGCAAGTGGGCTATAGGTGGGACAAAGGGCAAAACACTTCTAAGCCATAGATAAATACTGAGAAAGCTCAGAGCAAGAGGATCAGGGAAATGAGTGATCAAACTCCAAAGAATATTTAGTTATGAATAAGAAGAGACCAAGTTCAATTTACAGATGATGATGATGATGACCATGATGATTATTATTATTATTTTGTCTGTTCCCTGTTTGCACAACACATTTTGTATTAAAAATCTCTCTCTAGTGTTTGCATCAATTTATATCCACTGTTGCGTTTCCCAGAACATGCAACCTCCAAACCAGCCCAGCCTGAGGAGAGAGACACAGAAAGCAGGATTGCTAAGCCACTGGTCTATTCGAGAGGTGTGGGTGTACGACTTTGGGAGAAGCCCAAGAAAAACACAGCCTTGACAGAAGATTTTGTAAACACAGCAAGCCAAAGTTAAAGTTTTGGTGTATGCATCATCTGTAGGGAGCTTGAAGACCCATACAGAGCTTAAAAGGCCCATAGGGCTACAACAAGAGTTTGTTCAATTTTGTGATGCCCAGAGAGATTTCAACAACAAATAAAGAAGTGTGGGTGCAAGAGACAGAAAACACACTTGACAAATATCACCTTACATAACGGCTGCCTGCAGGTTTTCACAGGTATAGAAAATAATGAACACACACAAAATGGAATAAAATATATGTTCACAGTTGACAGTTCACTTTAACAGAGACCTGCATAGAGTCATCAAAAAAAAATATTTCTAATGACAAATCATACTCTGAAAAACATACATTACTCCAGGAAATGACTGTAATCTGCTGCAAGAATTTTTTACCTTGTCAGTTCTCTGTACTGGTTTCTTCAGAGAGTGAAGGCACCAGCGGAATGAGGGCTGTGGCAGAACCCTTTGCTGATCCAGAAGAATAGCTCTCTGTTGGCCACCCTTCCAGTTTCAGACTGAAAAGTGCACAGCAAAGCAAGAAATGAAGAAGCAGTAAACAAAGAAACAAAACCCCAGCAATCTTCTCTTTTCCATACAACCCCCTGCTAGGTACTTTCTCAAAACATGTATACACTGCTTTATTTAGTACTATATTACTCATGCAAAAGCTCCATTTCTTCATCAGGTCAATGCTCAACCGCTTTGTGCCTGGCAAGGCAAGCCATTTATTAATTAGAGCTGCCCTGCAGTCTGTCACTCCCGTTCCAGTACGCTTTGTTTGTGCCATTCTCCAGCTGGTACAGCCATGATGTCACTTACTTTCAAAGATGATTTTAAAATGTGAGGAGGAAATGTGAAAAACAACAGAGTTAATAATGTTTTAAGCAAACTTCTGAAGCATTGTCCAGTGTTACATCTTCTGCAAGAAAGGGACAGCTCTGTACATGTCTCTTGAGAGGGGTTTTTCTATTTAAAAGTTACGAACACTCTAAATGTCATTGTTTGAAATGTTGTAATACATTTGTTTGCCAAATAGTATTGCTAACAATACTGTTCTTCACATTTGGCTTTAGTCTGCTGGTCCGAAAACACTTTGCGAAAGAAGTCTGCACCACTACCTTCATTTTCACATTTCTGTTTCCCCTTGATCACTTTTCATAAGATGCTTTGTAGAAGGTGTGCGGATAGGAGCGGCAGTGTTGTACAATGCCCTGCCTCAGTGATTGTTTCAACCCTTTGATTTGGTCACTCAAGGGAAGAAACCTAGTGTCCACAGCACAACACACAGCCCTGTCTGCCTTCACTGGCGGGGAATCAGATGTGTGAGGTCATCCTGTGGCACCGTCATCTTTCAGCAGAACTGCTCTGTGCAGTCTGTTTTCTGAAGAGTTTTCATTTCACTATCTGCCAAGCCACTGATAGCATCTTGTGACTGAAATCTGTCATTTTTATGTGCATGTTATATCTCACTGAAGCCTCATCTTACCAGAGCACTGATAGTCTGTAATTCATGTGAAAGGAGCATTTTCAAGACATCCCAAAACTGAGATCACAATGAGAACATTAAGGCCATTGATGGACCTGTACTCAATTTTTTAACTAAGAGGAAGTTAAAAGGATATATTTTTGCTCTTTGTCCATTTCTGTTGTTGTCACTATCTGTGACAACAGATATCTGTGGTGCTCTCCAGAAGAAAACCTTAATGACATGACAGAAAATGCTGAGGAGAGCAGAGGCCCTTCCCTATGTTCCTGTCAACTTTTACCAAACCCTGCAGTCTTAGACTCACAATAAAAAAGAAAAGGTCAGCCTTTGTCCTGTGTATAGAGACGCAGATCTTCCAAATTAATTTGCCTTCCTCTTTCGTAACTTTCTCTTGGACAGGAATGTGCATATGAGTGAGTAGGGAATGGTGATCTAGGGTTAGAAGTTACTTAGGGTTAGAAGTTACTTAGGGTTAGAAGTACAGACTTAAAATGTCAGGCAGTTTTCTGATACTTGGACTGGCATTTCACCCCACAGAACAGAGCCAGAGTGTTTCTGCAACATGGGCCAGGCCTGTGGTGGTCAGCTAGCAGGAAAGACAGTAGACATGCTTATAGGAAGAAGGTTGAAAGGCTCCAAAGTCTC
The DNA here is from genome assembly GCA_013397775.1 of Eulacestoma nigropectus. NCBI lineage: Eukaryota > Metazoa > Chordata > Aves > Passeriformes > Eulacestoma > Eulacestoma nigropectus. The sequence goes on along the minus strand of VZTE01005891.1, from coordinate 550,508 downwards.
TGTCTGTAAAAACAGGACACAGAGGAAATCCTTCCTAAATTTATTTCTCTCTATTTGGGAAATCAATGGGCAGACAGCCTGTATTGGGCTTCTGTGGCCAGGTTTTGGTAGTGGGAGGGGCTGCAGGGGTGGCTTCTGTGAGAAGCTGCCAGAAGCTTCCCCCACATCCAGCAGAGCCAATGCGAGCTGTCTCCATGATGGACCTGCCTCTGGCCAAGGGTGATCCCTTCAGGAATGATAGTAATGCCTCTTTGATAACATATTTAAGAAGGAAAGAAAAGTTATTGATAAGCTGTAATTGCACTCAGAGAAGAGAGGAGTGAGAATGTGTGAGCGGAACAGCTCTGCAAACACCAAGGCCAGTGGAGAAGGCAGGGGACATGGTCCAAGCATCAGAGCAGAGGTTCCCCTGCAGCTTCTGGTGCAGCCCAAGGTGAAGCAGCTGTACCCCTGCAGCCCATGGAGGATCACAGGGATGCAGAAACCCAACTGCAGGTCATGAAGGAGACCCACACCAGAGCAGGTGGATTTCTGAAAGAGAGCTGTGAGCCCACGGGAAACCCATGCTGGAGAAGACTCCTGGCAGTGACCTGTGGCCTTGTGGAGAGAAGACCCCATGCTGGAGCAGGTTTCCTGGTAGGACTTGTGACTCTGTGAGGCACCCACTCTGGAGCAGGGTGTTCCTGAAGGACTGCACCCTCTGAGGAAGTGACTCATGTTGCAGAAGTCCATGGAGGCCTGTCTACCATGGGAAGGACCCCATGGCAGAGCAGGGGAAGGACTCCTCTCCTTTTGATGCCTGGAAATACCCCCTGCACTATTTAAACTGCTAGTTCATGCTTTTTCTTTGTGTCTTTGTCACATTGGTTTTTTACCTGCTTATTGTATTGCATAGTAATTCATAATGTTTGTGTGAAAACCTTATTTCCCTGAGGACGAACACTCTTTCCCACCTCTGTGAAGGGACTGGCACTACTCTGAACTTGCAAAATTACTCTTTTCTAAAAACTAACCTATGTGACATTAAAATTGTAGCACCCAGCCAGCAGACTGTGTACCATCAGATTCAAAGTAGATGAAGTGAAAAGAAAAACCAAGGTGGAAATTTGAAGTGGACAGTTGTCACAGCTAGAGCCTAGCTGCCTATAGCTCCAGTCTGCTTTTTGTAAATGGTTCTGGAAATAGAGAGTTGATGACAAAGATCAGGACAAGCAATATCCTTCTGTTATGTCAAGATTTAGAGAGAAGAATGGGACCTGCAGTGGCAAGAAGCAGCTCTATTCTTACTCAGTGCTCCTGTCAAGATGATCATTGCACCTAATAAATGGGGCTTTTTTTTTTTTTTTTTTAAATGAAATAAGATGGGATCAGAATTATTTGCAAGAATTTACTTCCCAGGGAACAGCACATGGGAGGAAAATGTGACATTATTTCTTAAGAAGTGAAAAGGAAAAAATGTGACCATCTTTCCTCAATGTACTTCCTGAACAAGCAATTTTTCAGTAGAGGTAACATTCCTCTCTGGACACTTACAAGCCTACAGTGTGTCAGGTGCAGATATTTTTTGAGGGAGCAAAACAAAAGCTGTGCTTAAAAATGTTTAGAGTGCTGTAAGTTTGCTAAACAAAGATGTAATTTCAGAGAGCTGTGCCATTGGTTATTACAGTGTAAAATCAGATATGAGAGGTCATTTCCTGGCACTAACAGCTCTGGGCACACGTGCTCAATGACCTCTGTTTTCCTGATGGGTAAATTCATTATGTGATTGTCTCTGCTTCAAATTAACAGAGTTCTACCATTCTTCACCTGAAGAGAGCAAACAGTCCCATGTGACTTGCAAATTAGTCCTCTAAATGAAGGTCCCCACACAAACAATTAGGTTGCTTTAGTGTGAGATAGTAGCATTACCTATTTTCAGTACAAATGTCTGGAAAGTTCTCTTTCATTCCTCTTTTTTAAACTGAGCTTTCATTAAGCTTAATGCCACAAAGTATTTCTGACACTACAGGCTTATCAAAACAGCTTGATGAAGAAGTAGAAGGCACAGTTTCAGTGTCAATTAGAAATCTTTAAAATTCAGTGGTTTGAATATTGAATGCTGTTTGTCAATCTCAAATATGTGTAAAGAACTCACATACCCTGAGTGCGTATGCAGAGGTGTCTGTGTGGGTGCCATCCCCAGCCTGGAGTGACCAGCAGGGCCAGAGCCTCTGCCTTGATGACCCCAGGAGCAGCTTGTGCTTTACCAAGGCTAATCCTGCCTGGCTCATTGTGGGAATACCCTGCATTTGCCGGGAAAAAGTCAGGAGGGACCAGTGGAGCGTTGCTTTAGCTTGTCCCTCTGAAAGGGAGAAAAGAATCCACCAAGGGATGAGGCTGATGGGAAAGGCAAAGTTCAAGCAGGAAGGACAGCCCAAGGCAAAGGCAGTCTGAAGTCTGGTTATGTAAAACGCAAATATATGGATAAAAAAAAAATCAAAACTTTCACATTAAATTATAACCTCCGTTGTTGTTACATCTTTTTCAGTTGTTTTCCTTCTTTGTTTATCTAGTTCGCATTCTGTGAATTGAATTAGTAGCATGAAGTGACACCTTATGTGAGAACTCTGTTTTTCACTAGATACATGCACTACTGGTCTTGGCTGTAAAGAATCTGACCCAGATAAGTGATCATTCCTTAGCTTTCATGGGTTACATTTTGGTGAAGAAATGTTATTTAAACCTTAATTGAGTAAGTGAAAGTAAAATAATAATTGTTCCAATTGACCAGATTGTTCCCTCACACAAGATTGTGAGAAATGGAAAAAAAAAAAATCTTAGATTGTCTGCAGATTAATGCTTTCACTCACTTCTGATCTTCAGCCCATAAAGCCATGTGAATCCCGGGATGCCCCAAAAGGCTGTGGCACTCTCTGCAACCTCACTTGTCTCTGGCTACCCGACAGCATCATTGCCACACTTTTTCCTTCCTTTTACTTCTATAAAAGAGACTTCAAAAAACGCAAAAGCAGAAACAGAAAGGGAGAAGTAGGCCAAAAAGGCAAACAAGGCCCACTCCTTCAGATTTTAACCTCAATTATCAGGTATTAAGAGAAAACTCAAATGATCACTCTCTGCTGTTAGAATAATGAAGCAGAATCTTTTCAGGTCAAAATTATCATAAACCCATTGAAACATTTGTGATTATGACAGCAAACAAAACTGAACTTCTATTTCAGTTAATGTAAATGGTTTAGTCCTAGTTCCCTCGCACAAAATCCAATGCATTCACATTTCTTCTATTTTCTGAATGACAGGTACAACACTCACTTTAAGAGTATCTATTTTGTTCTAAATAGCATAGTCCAGAACATTTTGTAAAGAAAGAAGTCTAGTGAAGACTAACCCTCCTAATGATACTCTACAAATCAATACATTTTTCTATTTAACAACTACATTACAGGGAATCAGATTTTTTTGCTGTGTTCTTGTAACCTGTAATTATCTTCTGATTTTGCCTCTCAGACCTTGAAATGTCTAACAGTAACTGAATATTTAGCCACTTGCTGTTCATTTGCTTGCAGGAATGCACATACTTGTGTAGATCTGAAGATGAAATATAGAAGAGAATGCTGGATTTCCTGCATGCACAAAAAAATCTAGTATTAAACAGATAAAGAGCACAAACTCTAGGCCTTTACAATAATAAAACTCATTGAAATGGTGCAAATATCCTTTCAGCAATAAATATGAGTTCAATAACATTTTATTTTTTATGAAAATCAGTCAGTGTTGAAGCCTGTTAAGCAACATGAAAGAAACATGAAGAATTTCCCACCTATTCTTTTGGGTTTATTAAGGAGATGGAAGTGTCTGCTTAGAGAATAAATACAGACCTTCACCCCTAAGTAAAGTAGATTTCCACTTTATAACTGTGTAGATCAATGGAGTGAGCTTCTCTCCAAAAATGGAAAAGAGCTTATCATACTGAAGAAAAGTTTGCACAAGTTCCAAAGTCGTAGCATAACTTTTCTCTAAGCTGACAAGGCATCCTGACCCTGTGAGCATCCCAGTGGCTGCCCTGGTGCCAACATATGACTGCCTGTGGGACCACCAGTGGAACCAGACAGCAGCACTGGGACAGGGACCATGCTAGGGGTGACAGACCCTCAGACAGAGAACCAGCTATGGCTGGGTTTTTTCCTAGGAACACTGCTGGCACTGCTGCCAAGAGAGGAAAGATGGCAAGGCAGGAAAAAGCATGCTGTTATTTTTTCCTGGGTCCAGAATGAGATTTTTACATGCACACAAAATGCTGAAGCCACTGGCAGCCAATCTGAAAAACAACAAGAAGCCCTAAGGTTGTGCTGTACTCCTTTTTGGGACTGTCTTAATGGAGTAGTGCACACAACTGAGCCAAACGGACTCAGTACCAGGCAGAAGTCTCTACATGTTTATAAACACACATCTGAGTAAGATTTTCAACCACATCTGGCTCACTCTAAACCATCTGAAACTTGTGAAAGTGTCTGTGGGGAATCAGTGTGCTATCTTACAACAGACCCCTTCTCTACCCAGCTGTTTTAACCTAAATAACTGCAACAAGAGCATTCTTAAATAATCCATATCTTGTTCAGACAAGACCTGACAGTCAAATTAAGGAAATGACAGAGTTCAGTGCCGTTGAGTGCCTCTGTCATGGCATTACTCCACAACATGCTGCTCTGACCCAGGCAACAGGCTGCATGGAGGACAGCTACATGGACATCTCTGAAAGCTCCTGCTCTGAGGTTTCAGAGACATCTTCTACCTTCTGCATGTTGTCTTGGCTTGCATTACTATACTTTGGGCACTACTTTCTTCAGTCAAATACAGCTGCGACACTGTATTTATGAGTATTGAAGAACACTGCAGTGAACTCACCTACTCAGGAAATGCAGTAGGAGAACAAGATTTGTCTCATGCTCATGCAGCTGCACTGAGTTACAAGACTGGGGAATTCTGTTCATGGGCTGTGCAAAGGACCAGGCTCATTCTTAAAGAGGAAGACTGTTTCTGAACAACTGTCCCTGAGAAAAAATTTCTTTCTCCCCAAATCGACACAGGTATGTTGGTTTAGCTGCCTATAACAAGAAAAACTACCTTGACTAAAACAGAGGTACAATGGAAAATGAAGAGAAATATCACCAATCCAGGGTAACTGCCAAAACAAAGTTGTAAACATGTCAATACTTCAGAACATTAATAGTTAGAAAGACTGTCTCCCTGTCCCAACGCTGGTAGTTATTGCTTGTCTTCTAAGCCTGATACTGAATGTATGTTGAAGCCTTCACTAGGATACTGAACACTCAGAGCTCGACTGGGTTCTATGCTGTGCTGAGCGGCATAGAGGCAATGCCTGCTGAGAATTTGGGCAGAATAGGTTTGGCTCTGCCAAATGCCAGTGAAAGCCTAAGCACAGCACCATTCTCTTATGGCTGGACTGGAGGAGCCCTGTTTTTCATCAGCTTGGACCACAGTAGAGGGAAAGTTGTTTCAGTCATTCATGTAGATACACCAATGGTGTATCTCCACTATTCACACTGGTGAATTTTGTTGGGCCTGATCAGTGATGGCTTTCATGCTGAGAGCAGCATTACAGCTGGGTGTGCCCAGGTGTGTTCTCTGCACGTGGCAGGAGGGCATCTCCTGGGCTCTCCTCCTGCCTGTTTCTTCTTTCCAGTGATTTTTGTACTATCCAAAGGTATGAACTAATCTTTACTTTATCGTCAGGTCAGGCAGATGATTTCTTATCTCACCTCTGCAGCGGTTTTTGCTGTTCTGTGTTGGTCCTTCACAACATCTAGGGGTGCACAAGTGGCTTGAAATCCCCTTGCAGCCTTTGAACCACTAAAGCCACGTTAAGGGCCAGTGGCAACGGCTGCAATTGGAATAATCAGTTTGCTATAAAGAGGCTCTAATGTTAATGATAAGTGGGTCCTGATATGTTGCAGAACTGGACTGACTGAGGAAGACAAATTAAACAGAAATGGCTTTCTCTCGTTTTTGCACTGGAATATTCTCTACTTCTGTAGATAATTTATTCTTGAAGATCTTAGGCAGAATAAGCTTGTCATGTCATCTTATAGCAACAAGGAATCTGCAGGAGCAGCAAAAGCAGTAGATCTAAACAATGTTTTGGCTGGCCAAGACATAGCCGTAATGATGACTGCTGAGAAGGCAGTTTTCCTCAGATGTGTACATCTTATCTCCTGTCTCCCAGGCAAATTCCTAACATCTTCTTGAAATTACTAAAGGCCAACTAATGTATTCTAATACTGTGACAAGCCTTATCAAGCCAGTACAATGCCACATCATTTTCTATTTGGAGTCATATACAATAAACCAAACCCAGTAACTAAATACTGATAGCTATAAGTATTAATTCCTGTACCATCATATAAATAAAGCTACATTGTTTTCACATTTGGCATGAACAATAAGTTGAATCTGTACACTAATTTCTACACAAGCCATATATGTAATTCTATTGTATACAATATGAAATTCCTTGGAAATAATTTTCTCAATGTTCTTTATTCTTTAGGAAATATATTTGTGTTAAACCAACAAACTTTCATTTCTCAGAACCAAAATTCTAGCTTTGTATGTTGTAATATGTCAATAATCAATATTTTAAAACCAAAATCAGTAGCATCAAAAATACGGAAATATTTTTTCTCCATCTGAAAGTACATGAAAAACAAACAAACAAACAAATAAATAAACAAATAAATAAATACATGCAGTAGTCTTGACACAGTAGTTCATGGATATCATAAGACATAAAGGCTGAGTTGAGATGTAGACTGTCAGCTCCCATGGCATAACTTGACACAGTAGAGTGCACTTTTCAAACATTATTAAACTTTGAAAATGATCTTATTGTCTTCTTACAGTTGATGCAGAGGTGGAGAACTTATAATTTTTTTGATAGCTTATAATTTTTAATTGGCTTCTGGAAAATATTTCTCTAACCTATACTCCTATAAGTAATTAAAAACATTCTGCATCTACAGGGAAAAATATAAAAAAAAAATTACCAAGCAAAGTATAGTTAAAAACTCAACGGATCCATGAACGTGGGAAGAAATCTCTGTTTTGAGAAATATTACTGCTTCAAATAATAAACTACACAGAAAAACTAGTATTAAAAATAACAAAAGTAATACCCCTTTTCAAAGAACAGTAGTCTTGCTCACTAAGCAGTCAGAAGGCAGGAATTCCCATTTTTAAGACTGATATTTTCTGTATACATGATAATGACTGCGCTTGGCATCAGAGATAAACTCAGTATTAAGAGAGAAAGAATACATTCCTTTTAAAATCCTATTCCAGAAACTGAATTCTGCTGAAACAAGAATACATCTCTTTTCTGCAACCTCTTTATCAAATTTGCTGTCCCTACTTTGTGGTGAATAGAGAGTACTTCAGGATCAATGGTTTCTTTTAGTTTTACTAAAACTTGCATCTTTAAAGAAGTCGCAAACAGGATTTGCTGAAACAGAATTGTGTAAATTTTGTATTTCTGAATAGGCATCCTAATACCTAGTTTAAAAAATATTACAACACACTTTACTACATGTAGTAAGTTAGAAAGGAAAATGAACATCAGGGCTAAATCTTAAGGCTGTTCAATCCATATGCACCATATGGATATGAGAGAATGGTTTGTAGCAAACAATTTTTAGTGACATATCAGGCTTAGAAGATGTTGCCATTTAATTTTTTAAGAGCTTGAATTTGCAGTGGAATGGCAATAACCATCAATCACTGGAGGAGCAGAACAAATGCAGAACACAGATGAGGGTGGAGGACCAGCACAGGTTCATACTCAAAGATCAAAGTTTTCTTTTCATTTGAACAAAACAGAATGAAGTATTAGGTGTGAGCTACTTTTCTTTTTCATGTTGCTATATTTTTGCCTACAATTAAACCTTTGCTGATGCAGTCAAAGACAAGCGGATCGAATGCACCCTCAGTCAGTTTGCAGATGACACTAAGCTGGGCAGGAGTTCTGGTCTGCTGGAGGTTAGGAAGGCTGTGTAGACGGATTGGAAAGGCTGGATCAATGGGCTGAGGATAATGGTTTGGGGTTTACTAGGGCAAAGTAAGAGGGCCTGCACTTGGGTCACCACAACCCCATGAAGAACTACATGCTGGGGGCAATGTGGCTGGAAAGCTGCCTGGTGGAAAAAGACCTAGGGGTGATGGATGACAGCAGTTGAACATGAACCAGCATGTACCCAGGTGGCCATGAAGGCCAATGCCATCCTGGCCGGTATCAGCAAAGGTGTGGCCAACAGTACCAAGGCAGTGATTTTCTCTGTGTACTCAGCACTGGTGAGGCCACACCTCAAATTCTGTGCTCAGTTCTGGGCCCCTCAGTTCAAGAAAGACACTGAGACACTGGAGCATGTCCAGAGGAGGGCAGCAGAGCTGGTGAAGGGTCTGGAGCACAAGTCTTATGAGGGAACTGGGGTGGTTCAGCCTGGAATAAAAGAGACTCAGTGGAAGCCTTATTGCTCTGTACAACTACATGAAAGGAGATTGTAGCAAGATGGGTGTCAGCTTCTTCTACCGCACAACCAGGGACAGGACGAGAAGAAATCGCCTCAAGCTGCACCAGAGGACGTTCAGTTCGGACATCAGGAAGATTTTTTCACTGAAGAAGGGATTGGACATTGGAATGATCTGCCATTCGTAGAGAGGAGATGGAGTCAGCATCCCTGGAACTGTTCAAGAAACAACTGGACATGGCACTTAGTGCTATGGTTTCGTTGATGTGGTGTTGGATCAAAGGTGGGACTCAGTGATCTTGGAGTCTTTTCCAACCTTAATGTTGCTATGACTCTATGTCCAGAATGTGGTTAAATGCACACTGCTAACCAGTACCATTTGCTTTATTGGTAACAGCTTTAATTGTGAACAGCTAAGCTTGGGAAACTTGAGCTCCACTGCCATTGCTGCTAGAAGTGCTCACATGCCTGCTGCCAGGCACCAGAAATAATTACACAGAAACTAACAGCTCCTCATAGTTCCTACCAAAACCAATATGACAAACAGACTACTTTTAAGGACCTAAAAGAAAACATAGAGAGTAGTAATAGTCAGAATGAATTTTATAAAAACACATCATATCAAATCAAATCAGTTTCTTTATATTCAGGGTAGCAGAGAGAAGAAGCAATACATGCCGTATACCTTGGCTTATATAAGACTTTAACACTATGTTGCGTAGAAATCCAGTAGCCAAGCTAAGGAATATTTAGATGAGGAAAAAAAAATTCTAAAGTCATGGGAAAATTGTACTTGTGAATTCATTATCAATGGCTCAGGTACACCCTGAAAAGGACTGAGTAATGCTCTACAAGGATCAGTCCTAAGGGAGTGGTATTATCAGTTACTGTTTTCAATGATCCAGATGATCAAACAGAAAATGTTTTGATTAGATTTGAAGACACCAATAAGCTGGTAGTGTAATTACAAAATGGGAGCAGAGTTTAATAGAATCCTGATACACAGGGAAATTATATAAAAAAAAAAGGAAAACATGCTTTTTAATATGGGCAAATCTCAGACCATGAACTCGAGTAAGAACCACCTGCACAAAAATAGGGAAGGGAACAATGGGCTGAGTTAGAGCTCTCTAGAAGTATATTTAGAATTGTTGTGAATCATAGCTTCAAGGATTGTGTAAGTGCAAAGCCCATGCAATTAATCACACACAATGATTAATAAACTGTCATAGCTAACAGGACATTTCAAATAATCCTTCTCCTTTCAGCGCTGACCTCTGCTGAAGTGCAGCAACACTGGGTGTTGAGCAATGAAATCCAAGAAAGACAGGAGGTACCTGGATGGCTTTCAGAGATAAAGATTTCTCAGAAGAGCAGTGAGAAGGAAGAGAGGTCTGAAAAACAGGAGAAGACTAAAGTTTGGGTGAGATGGACTTCTGTTGCTTGCTGCCTTATTACTTTCAGGATGACAATTAAGGCTTCAAGTTTCAAACTTTGAATGTTGAATCCTCTCACAGGAAAATGAAATTACTCCTATGCCCCACAAAGACCTATCATGGCGTTTAATGACTTTTCTCACTTCCCAGAAACACTGTAAGTGACAATGAAATATCTTATAATGTGACCAGGTTGCTTATCCCAGTTTTTTTCAATTCTCAACTAATTCCCTTTTTCATCCTCTGCCAAAAATATCAGCAACATTCTTTCACTCCACTTTCTAGCTTTAGAGTTTAGGAAACTCTATTTCACATCTTCAAGCCTTGCATGTCAACCACAAGACCTAGAAGTGTCTTTTATAGGTTCTTTTGAATCCAGCACTTTGTGTCTCTGGGTCTTAGAAAATATGACAGACACTGAAACTGTTGCCAGCCATGATGGTCCTTGGCTTCTGACCCAGCACTTATTGAACGAGGTATTCACTACTCAAAGTGCTTTTTTCAGTCTACACCTGAGCTCAAGCACTGTCTGGATTGCATTCATTTCACACAACAGCCAATTCTGACTTCTTTGTCTTAAAGGAAAAAAAAGCATAAGAGGCAGAGAATAATTAAAAACTTCAGTTTCAGCTCCTTCTTCATTCTAGTTGCTTTCATTTTGTCAACGTTATTGAAAGTCCTGTGAAACCCCCAGAAATATGAGATAACTTTTTCAATCTGCAGAGCATATGTAGCATAGATCCCACTTGCCTGGTGGGAAAGACAGGAGATGCATCCTGGTCCCTTGCTCGCAGAGCTACAGTTTCTAGCTAAATGTGTGCTCCTCAGAAGAGGCTGTCACAGCAGGGGTGTTTTCTATGGCATGGTCACCATGTTTACACCTGGCAAGCATGGTGTTCATTTCCTGGCATGCAGAAGAGGCATTAGCAAATTGTGAAGTTTGCAATGCCTTGTGTTACCCAAACTACACCTGTTCTGGTGCCTTGATCTGATGGGAGGTGTTCATGGCCCAGGTTTTCTTCCTCAACAGAAGCAAGGTGTGGGCTGAGAAGGAATCGGGCTAGCTTGGTCTTGCCCTGTCATAGCCTTGGCATCCAGCCTGTGCTTGCAGGGGCTGGGAGTGCTCCCAACATCCACCGTATAGAAACAACTCCTGAGACCTGAGTTTACCTAGAAATAAATCATTAGCCTGACATCACTCTGAACATCCAAGTTTCAGACACCACTGAAATGCATGAAATTTCTATTCAGCTGCAATATGCTATAGAAAAATTTTAAGTGCCTCAACAACTAAATGCCAATTAATACCGTCTTTTACGGCTACCCTTCTGTTTCTTGGCATGGGTAAGGACCTATATCCCAGGGGCAGGGAAGGGGAAGAAAGAATAAAAGGTGGGATGTTTCCCACTGACAGTCACAGTGTGACACTCTTCTGGTTGCTTTCTAGGAGAAAAAGCATAAGCTTTTATGATTCATGTAACAGCAATCTGCTCCAGACGAATGCTAAACACCTGCATCCCCTGATAACTTGTTCCCATGCCACTTCTAACTTCTCAATAATGGTAAAATAAGTGCGGCCCATTCCTATTTTATAAATATTCTTTGACAGTGCTTCAGCTATCCATCTCTCCATTTTCCAGGGCAATTTTACCACAGTGACTCTTAACAGCCCCAATTTTCTCCCTTCAAACTATCAGCATGATAATTATTCAGCTAGAATTAGGAAATCACATCAAATCCTGCCACCAGTGACTAGCCACTATGTCCTAACTTGTGTTTTCCCATGACAACAGTCTTTCTACAGTGTTTACTTTTCCAGGGTATCCAGAGCAATTCAAGCTGCATTCTAAAGCCTTGGGGTTTCCCATTTCCTGGTAGTTTCTTGGCCCAGGGATTTAAAGAAACTCTGGTTTTGCCATGTGCAGCATATTCCACACTGTGAAAAAAGTGGAATAGATCCAGTACTTGGCATCTATTAAGCATCTGTACTCCAACTAACAATTAATTAGGATTAAGGGATGTTGAAAATATATCTTACAGAAGAAGAAAATAATTACCAACTATTAATCATGTATTATGATTATGTATTATTATTTCAGGTACTTAAAAGCTAATTGTATGCATTTTCCAGAGGATCTAAGGAGACTTGTGAAATATTTAAATTTTCTTATAACCCAGGATCAATTGAGAAATGTCCAAGTTTCTCACAGGCGAGCTACACTTAACTGCAGCACTTCTCTCTGCTCATGCTGTTATTTAAAACACAGCCTGCACCTTGCAGCTCCCTAAATCACGGTTTACTGCTGCATAGCAAGGTAAACAAGCTCTATCTATAGGACATTGTTGTAGATTGTAGAATTACATCCCATGTCAGTGAACAGAAAAGAGTACCATTATGGGATGCCTCTGCTGGGGGAGGATCTCCTGCATCCACTTGTCAGTGGAGAGGGTTGTCAGGTGAGGCTACAGACCCCTCAGTTTCTACTTAATGCCTCACAGATATGTACCTGATGCTGTCGTGGTGAAAAAGGGTGTATCAGGAGAGCTCTCCTTCCCCATCGTATACATTGAGGAACTCTTCTGCACACTGGCCATTTATATCTTTCAAGTGATCTAGACAGGCAGTACCCTCTGGTTTCACATCAAAAGATCAATCACAGTGTTCCTGGGAAATCAGTGATGGAGCTGAGTCTCTCTGGTTAGGCCTCCAGGTCTGGAAACATTATGTATTTCTAAATTCAGTGTAATGAATCTAGGTATTAACCATTTATAACTCTTAGTAATCATTTCTTAATATGAAGGGTAATTAAACTAAACATAACAAACTTGTCTGCAACTAGAACTGGTTGTACGTCATTTGAATTAAAAAATAGCAAAAGATTATTTGCATATCCATAAAACTCAACACCCACAAAAATATTCAATAATAAAGTAAGTCTCAGTTTTTGAGTACTAGATCTCACTCATCAGAATAAAAAGAATGCAAAAAATAATTATGCGAAACTTATTTTAACTCCAGAAGGAGATATATCGAATATCAAATCTGAAATACTAGAAAATGAAAAAAAATGCTTCTGGGTGCAGTGTTTTTATTTTGTATGTTGTTGATATCAGAAGTACATATGATAGTACCCTTTCTGATTCTTTAGGTACGTGTTGTACTCAGAACATTGATTCAACAAGTTTTTATTTTGTATTTTTCATCATGTGCAAAACACTGTTTGTCCTTTCCCCAAAACAAAAATTTTAATATATACAGATTTATTTTACTAGCCACTTAGATTGCTGACTCATTTATAAGGAAGATTAGTCCTCTAAGAGCATGACCATCTATTTCAGCAATTTTTTCTCCATAATGAAATTGGAGTGAAGTGATTTTAACAATGGAATTTTAACAGCCAAGTGATTTCAACTTCCGTGAAAAAAAAAAAAAAAGTCTTGAGCCCTAAGCTATTTGTGAAGAAAATACATTGAAATTAAATTATTTTATTTATATTGTTACTACTGTTAAGAATAAGCATACTTCAGCCAAGGTCCAATTAGCAAGACAGCATGACAGGTAAATACTGAATGGGACCGTTGTGACCACCACAGCAGAAAACAGGTCTGACCTTACAGAAAATTTCTACGTAGAAACATTATGAGGACATGGGGCACCATCCAGGAATACTCTGCATTATCTGACATGGAAAACACTACTCTTTAAACAGGCGGAGATGTTTGTGCTTAAGAAATGTTTGTAACACTTATTGAGTGTTCATTTTGTGCTGCTGTTGGGAAACTCTGACCAGGAGTTAGATATTGATATATAGATTTGAATAGTGATCTTGAAAGTTAGGTATTGAGAGTCTGGAATAAGGGTCCTCATTCTCCTTTTTAAACATGGGCCTCTAGACCAAAACATTTCCAAGGGCTTCATTGCTTCAGACATATTTCATTCTTCTTTTTTAAAAGCTTTGTATCCCAGAGAATTGCCTTTTGGATTTGTGAACAAAACTGTGTCATCAACACTGTTTTGTTCACAAATCCAAAATACAGCACATACTAGGCTGTTCTGAAGGAAACTTACTCCACCCCTGCTAGATCCTGGACGGAGTGATATTCAAACACAGACATGGAGAATAATTGAAACAGATTATGCACTGTTCCTTCAAGCATGCATATATGTTAGATACATTATGCACTAATACATTGTAAGTATGACAGGTATGGATGACAAACATAATCAAACCTGATATTTAGGTCATTAACTAAAAAAACCATAATTAATAAAGAAAGAGTAATCAAATTCAAATTATTCCATATGAATTATAAACAGTTTACATCTGATTTAACTTTTCTGCATTTTCTTTTATCAGAAGGGAGATGAGACCTGTGTTAAATGTTCCAAATTTTTTTTTTACTAAGAAGTGAAGTCTTGATCTAAATATGAAATCTCCTTGAGTATAAATGACAAATTGACTTAAATCTATTCTGTATGAAAGTGCCATTAATCCAACACTTAAGTAGCTACATTTTTCTCTATAATCAACATTTTAGAAAAGAATGTTCCAAAGGTCCATGAACACCTCACCAGATTTCAGACTACAGTCTGGGACTATCCAGGGGCTGGTGACATCTCCAGACAGGGCCACCTTGGCACCGGCAGCTTGCCTTGGGTCTGATGAGAGAGCAAGAACAGTAAGCAAGGCTGTGGGTGAGAGCAAGGACAGGTCTATTCTACTCTTAAGGTGCCCAGTAAGGTGGGGTCAAAATGTCTTTTAACCACTGACGTGACTTACTGAGGCCAACATACTTGTGGCTGTCTGTGCCAGTGGCAGAAACTCCAGCACCCCAAACACTGGCAAAAAGAAAAGTCAGAGTGAACAGTGGCTAGGTTAGAAACTCAAATGCTTTATTCTCCTTTCAAATTACAAGCAAGGATGTACTACATGCCCCTGTGGATTGTGATGGAATACGTGATGTCACAGCATCATCTTACTCTGTCTGCCCTTTTCTGTCAATTAGGAATGATAAAGTTACAAGACTAATATTGTCTATAATGAGACTGAAAAGGAAGTCTAGTTATTGGGAGCGAGGAAGAAGAATTGCTTCAGTAATTAATCCATTGTTGCTCAGAGATTCCAGTAGCATTGTTTACAGTAACTCCTGCAGAGATACAGTATTTGGTTGGTAAAAGTAATAACAATTTCATTAAGCTAACAGCTCCTAATGCTAATAATAATTCTGTTAAATCTTAATGAATATACTTGTACTTGCCTCACTTTTTCATTTACAATTTATTGCAGATACACTTCACAGTCTCTTGTGTCTTAGATTAGTGTTCTCTATTGCCACAAGATCATTGTCAAGTGTTACTGTGCCTTTTAGGCTGTGAAATACCTGTCTCACACTGTCCTCAGGGACTTCAGTAAGAGCAGGAGTAGTCTTTATCTCAGTTTGAAATCTATTAAATATGTTTATTTAATTTTTTGCTTATGAAGGCATTTATCTTTAGATCTATTTAAAGAATTTTAAAATAAGTAAAAAATAGGAGCAAAACTATGACAGGAATGTGAAAAAACTGACTTGCCAAGATCTTCCCAAATGAAAACTCTACCTGCTTCATTCATCCCCTGGGGATGACTGCAAAAAGGGAGCTTTTATCCAAAATTCGGTCCCTTTACAGTTTTAATCATTTTATGCACTCTGCAAAACACTGCACTCAGTGTTTATGCACTCAGCAATGCAGCTAGTAACACCCTTCTGGGTGCTATAGCAGCGTTTTGTGTATGCGGTGTGTGAGATCTGGCAATTCAGATCTTACAGGGACATTTCATGGGAGAGACTCACACAAACCGGCCATGAAAAGGGAGAGAGAGGGAGATAGCCAAAGGTAGCAGCAGCCAGCTGGTGCTGATGCTCCTGTGATTGCAAGACAGCCACATCAGGGAGGGAGGAGAGGCAGAGAGAACTAAATGTGGTATGAGACGAAAAATATTCATTTTCATCAGAAGAGTAAATTAATAGCAATAATATAACTTCCGTCACTTCTCAGGACTAAAATAAACCATGTGCATAAGATTGTTTTCCAGATAGTATGAAAGTCTTAACCATCTTCCCCCAAAATTAATACTGGATAAGTGAAGTCATTGGTGAAAATGCCAACATCGAAAGAGTGCATCTTGGGTGGATGCTTTTCTAGGAAGAACTGGCAAGGAAAGAGAATTTCAAAATTTTGGGACTACCAGCCTGTGGGGAAAAGAGGCAGGTCTTCAGTGAACTCTGTGTGGCACCACTGAGGGTATGTAGCAACCAATGGTTCCCCTAGATTTGTCCTGCCCCTTGTCACACTGCTTGCACACATGTCCAAGTACTGTCTGGCTCAGTAAGGCCTGGAACAAATAGTTTTGCTGTGAGGTGTTCAGAAGATTGTACAGAAAAGGTTGGGGGGCTCCATCCAAACCCTAGTGAATAGGCAGATGATACCCACATATCTGGAACACTACAACATCAGGCATCTTCAGCGCTGGTTCACCAAAAAGGCTTAAATGCCAAGATGTCCCTTCATCCCTTCATGTGGTTTTCCAGCCACAGGGAATGCTGGCTATTATCAGGGAAGGATGAACTGCCACAGAAACACTTTGCTAATTTCTGGTTACGGACATGGCTGAATATTTTACAAACACTAAATTTACTCTTCACAAAAACTTATTGTGTATCTTTTTTCAAATCTGCATAAAGTTAATTTCACCTTAATATCACAGTACCACCGAAGAACCTGAATTACCTCCTAATTTACTTTGCTAGGTAAAGAGGAAACAGCCTGGGGCAATTACTTTTAAATTTGTTAATAGAAGTGTTAAATTGATCATGCACATCAGTAATGCTAAAAGTATCATCCTCCTTCTTAGGTGGACTCATTTAGATTCTCATCGGAGAGGCTGCAGTGGTTCAGCACTAAACAGATTTTAATTAAAAATTTTGGGAAAAAAAAGTTATTCTGTGTTATTTAATTATGTACTTGTCCGGGATGCTAGATTTAAAATAATAGGAATAAATTTAAAATAATAAATTGCCATTGCATTGGAATGTTTCTTTGTCTGATCAGTTTTGCTGCAGATTAGATTTCACAGACATACACAGCACTTCTGTTTGCTTTTTATTAGATTTGGCAAGAACTACTGCTATGAAAAACATTCTCAAGGCAAAACTGTGATTAAAAGATATAAAAGATCTGTATCTGAGAGGGATGGTGATAGAACTGCCAATGAGATCTATAGTGGCTCAGTGGAGCCATCCTGTGTAAGTATATTTAAATTATACATATATGAATATATAAATTTAATTTCTTTTTCTTGAAGGTACAATGTACAAAATAAACCTAAAAAAGGCAGGCCAGGTTATGTTTATAATACATTTCTGGAAATAAATGTGGATAGACAAGCAAAAGAAACTCATATATTTATGGCTATGATTCCACTAAATGACATTATTTTTTGTACAAGAAGGCTTTTAAATTGAGCACTCAGAAAAAGCGATGGTTTTGTGCGATGTTTAAAGCTGAAAGTGCTGACAGAAATGAGGCAGGGCTTTGAGGCAAAGTTCAGAAAACAGGCAAAGCCTTTCTTGGTTAGGTCATGAAGCAAAGACCTGAGGTAGATCTGGTACAGAAAGATAGACTCGAGCAAAAGAGAAGAACCCCATTTTCTTAACAGCACTCTTTTAGTCAAGACATAGCCTAGAAATTTAAAAAAACCCCACAAACAAACAGTAAATTATTGCATTGCTGGAAGGAGCAAAAGGCAGTTTATCATACCCATCTACAAAATACTAAAGGTAGATAAAAAATGGTGGAACAGAGTGAAAACACACAGATACAAAATAAGGTATATTAACCTCTCCTATTAGGAAAAAGATAGTTTCAGATTAAACAAAAGCAGTTGAACAGTATTATATTTGATGGACTAATGAAATTTTCAGTCAAAATAAAAAATATATAATAGAAGTCCTAAACCATCAATTATATTTTTACAAGTACAAGGCAACTAATTTGCAGTGTTCAGCACTATGCTTTTCCCAAAGGACTTTCACTAGAAAGAAATGGAAACAAATGCTGAACATTTCACTTAGTTGAAAAATGTAAATTCTTGAAAGCTGGGAGTCTGGAAAGGGCCCTTTTCTTTCTACTCAGTTCCAATTAATCATTTAATTTTGGATTATGTAGCTGGCATTTTATGGAGCATCTTTATAGACAAAACAATCATGTTACTTTTTTGAGCTGGATCAAGAATAAAAATATATTTCTTTTCCGTTGGATTTTATTTTAATGAACTAAATATCAGTTGCATGTAAAAGTCCCATAAAAATAAATTACCAAGTACTTAATAAGTACTATTGCCAAAATGGCTGCATTTTGCACAGTGTTGAGTCTCTGCAGTGAGCAACAGGAGTATTTTCTCTTTGCCTTAGTCTCTGGTTATCATTGCTCCTGCTTCAATATTCTTCTAATAGAGTGTTGAATTCCTGAAAGGATGAATTCACAGCAAGGTGGTTAATACTCTGTGTTCCATGATTAATATTTAGTTGCAAATTAAATTAGTTACGTTTACAGTATCTCCAGTTGTACCACCCCTAGTTCTCTACTGGAAATATGATTTCAAGAACATAATATCTCGTACATCTCTGACTGTTCATGTTGGTATATTAACAAAACAACAGAGCTACAGACAAAATAAACCACTTTGAAGATAGTAAATATTTCCATCTGAAAGAATAATTAATCTGATGTGCTTTGATTCCAGCCTTCAGGATATGACTGATGTGTTCTTTTCATGATAATGTGTCAGTCAAACACCACTATCATCTAAATGTTGTTCTTGTAGCTGAAATGGCCAGGAGTTTTCATCTCTTTCTGAGGTCAAGCTGGTCAAGAAGATCTTGAGAACGTATCATTCTGGCAAAAGCATATCAATCACAAAATATAAAACTGGGATTTGTGCTGCCCTTCATCAGAACACCCACTGGTCTCTGCCTTCATTAGGTAAAAAGCTGGAACTGAAGTATCCTGGCATAGAAATGATGAAGATCTGCTTGAGAAAATATCTATGTTTTTACATATGATGATACAATAAAGCTATAAATTTTAGATTTAAAG
Organism: Eulacestoma nigropectus; assembly: GCA_013397775.1. NCBI lineage: Eukaryota > Metazoa > Chordata > Aves > Passeriformes > Eulacestoma > Eulacestoma nigropectus. The sequence continues at coordinate 531,399 of VZTE01005891.1, read as the reverse complement.
ACTCCTTTAAAAAGTTTTATAAGTGAGGGGAAGGCAATATAGACTGAATAGCTTAGGCATGAGCACAAAATAAATGCATGGCGTGAAAATGCACGCAAACTTGGTGTTCAGAGTTTCAGACTGGATGCCATTTTTCTCAGTGCCTAAATCCCCTAATATTTGGAGTTTACTTTTAACATGCTATAAGTACATTGAATTCATGTCACTTAGGATCTTCCAAGAGAGATTTTCTATTGTCACTTTAAGAATCAATTTTTACTATCACCTATTCAAACAAATTCATCTGATAACAGAAGAAAACTACTGGTTATAAAGAGAAACCTACAGAAGTACCCAATCATTTCTGTTTTTAGGCCTCTTCAGTGGACTGCTTCAGTACAGCTTGGCTGCTCTACTTTCTCTCTATGCCAAAATGATATTTCAGCCTTGTTGAATATTTAGTGGGCCTATTTACTTACAGTGTACAGTATTCATCAACATCTTATTTCAGACCAGCCGGGGTCAGTTCAGATCCCTGTTGTATGCCTTTCCATTTTTATTAAATTCAGGCTAGCAGTACAGACAGTGATCTATTTTGCCATCAACTGGCAGTTAGTATTAATGATACCTGGAAACATTAGTCATCATTACTTTGGTTTATTCTAATATGCGTGTAGAAAGTGAATAGGGCACCTAGCCAGTTACACTGGAGAAACCTGACAATAAAAACAGTAGATATAGACAGCAGTTGTTGGCACTCGTGTTTCCCAGTGATACAACGATTATCCTTCCATTACCTCAAGTTTGATCAATAGAATTGGTACCAAACCGAACAGTTGCATTTGGACTACTATTGGTCAATAGAAGAGGTTGGTGATTAACTGACTTTAATTAATGAATAGACAGAAAAACTGATACTGGCAATAGTTCTCTGCTGTTAAAAAGGTTTGCCCAATCTCAATATTTTGGTAGGTAAACTAACAGTTTTTATTGGAGGCATCATGTTACAGTCAAGATGTCAGGTAGTTGCCTGCTTTCTGACACTCATAAAGTCTGAATTTTCAGTTTCTTTTAATTTCTAAACAATATGATTTCAGACCACCTGTTCTAACAAGTGCTCAAGAGACCTATCAAATGTCATATATAAGGTGATTTTTGCAACAGCCATTGCAAATAATAATCTCCCATAGTGTAAGTGTCATCAGAGATGCTTATTAAGAAAGAAAAGAAAGGTCATCTGGTTTCAAGTTTAGAATACTGTCAACTCATTGCTCAGGAAAGATTGTGTTGAGCTTGAAATGCCAGCTGAAAGCCAAACATAGTTTCTGTAGCTTTTATCAAGCTGAATGACATTTGTGTTGGGCAGAATGGTAGGCTGAATAATCTACTGGGTCAATGGAAAAATCACTTTGAAGCAACTTATTCATACTATTGTGCTTCCTATGTGAGCAGGAAGCTTCCCCCAGCCAGAAAGAATGTGAGATCGCAGCCTACACCCCTGCCTTCCTCCACAAAACCTGGGAAGGTATCAGAGCTGGTAAGGTCACTGCTGGTGACAGGTGAGTTTTAGGGGGTTTCTTCAATGTTCTTATATTCAGTGGGCACTCCATCTTCCACAAGAACTCAAGAAAGGTTCTGCTTAAAAATGAGGTACAGGACTTGCAAAGCATCTGCAGAAGCCTTATTCTTTGGTCAGCTACAGTGAGTGTCTTTGCTTTTGTATCCATGCCTCAGTCAGCAGCACACCTTGAGGCAAAAAGGGAAAATCTGGTGTGGATTTAGACCAGGTGTTTCATCTTTGACTAAGTTGCATGTTATAGAGGTTTTCTGAGGAAATAACTGGGTTTAATGAGACATATCCCATTCTTTTTGTCTATCTCTTGTTAGGCACTTGGTTCAGCACATCATGCAATCCTAGAAGACTTGAGGAAGTGACTCAAAGTCCCAAGAAAGAATTTATATTGATGAAAGAACCCCTTAAGGGAATGGAAACCCCTGTTTGTATGAATGACAGCTGAATGTCATTTTTTCTCTGTTTCTGTGGGTGCATGGCACAGCCAAGCCCTGCCTGTCCTGGCTGTTCTCAGCTGATGGACACATTGCAAGGAACAGCTGTTTGTGATATTGCGTGTACACAATTCTGCTTAAAGAAGATCTTAGATACACTAAGGGCATTTGCCTTGTGCTCTCAGCATGGTGAATGTCTGCAGCTGACAGTCAGCCTAGTGAAGCAAAAAGCAATGTGTAGTGGAGGAAAAATTGTGTACCAGAGTGTTGACATATTCTATTTATAAATTTCCTGTTAGAAGTATTTGTTCCATGAACAGAGATCACAGAATAATAAAATCACAGAACCACAGATTTACAGAATGGGTAGTGTTGGAAGGGACCACAGTAGATCATCTGGTCCAACGTCCTTGCTCAGAGATGGACAAATGCTACTTGTAAACCCTTTTGCAATATGTTTGGTGGTCCCATTTCCACATTCAAGTCCCTGGCTGAAGAATGAAGTGTTATCAGAGTGAAGTTCTTGTGCAGCTTCTTTTCAACAACTGTGGTCTCATACTTCCCGTATTGTCACTCACAAAACCAAAGATGGATAGCAACTTCCATCCTGTCTTCCTAAGATTAAAGACCTGTTCTCAAAGATATCTTGGACACAAATAGGTAATATTATCATCTGGTTTTAACAACACAGACAAAAATATTAAAATTGTGATGTTATTCAAGGGTGTTTAACCACTAATTTATCACAAATTAAAATACAGTACACCAGTCCTAAGAAATATTCCTGAAGTACTCTGATATTTTAGATAGTGCCAGTTTCAAGCAGGTAATACTGTTGGCTTGACAAAGAAATAGTTCTTTGGGCAGAAATCAAATATCTTGACACCCGATTTAGTGTGGTCATGAATTAAATAAATTAATTTTATAAGAGCTTGTTTCTTGTCTTTGAAAGCAGTAGACAAGTATATGGAATAACAGACTTCCTTAATTATCTTGAATATTCTAATATGACATACTTTAAAACACTGGGAGTGTCTTGACTTGTAGAAAATAATGGTGCTAAATAATGGTGTGAGCTAATTAAATAGAAAGAAAAAGTTCGTATGTATGTGATAGAAAGGAGGCAAAACACATGACATGGCATAAATCCCAGTTCCTGTTCAAATTAGCAATTAATTCACTGGTTGTGTTACCCTTCCAATCAGAGTATGAGAGGAAGAATGAAGAGGCAAAATTTTTTGCTTTGCTTTTACCAAAATAAAGGCTGTATGAAACAAGAAATTGTCACTGTATGGAAGCAGTTTTATTTTTAACCAGTGAATGCTGTCCTCCACTTACAGTATTTTAAACAGAGTTCAAAAGGTGTTTGCTGGTGAAACTATGGCTGTGGAAACATGAATTATTTGAATTACTATATTTAAATATTATATAATTGCTATTATTTTTATATACCTTACTTGAAGGAAACAGACCAAAAATGGACAGAAAGCAGCTGAGAAGGAGGAATACTTTCTTTACAGAAAGTAGGATTTTTGAATAGTCAGTGTAAAATTGCAATGAGCTTATCTACAAGTATTACTTCTTGAGCTGTTATCCAATGCAAAGGTTGTGTAAATTTACAATTACATTGGAAAAATCCACAGATAAAATAGGTTTCCATAGAAAAAGCTTTTTTGTTGAGCTAGTGGATTATTCTATTTGCTTTGACTGAGCCCTGGTTCTACATCCTTCCTTCCATTGCTGACAGATATAACTGATAGATGTTGGTAATGCTAGCAAGAGCCCATACCCCAAGGGATATGAAGGAGCTCCTATGAAACCTCACAGCTGGAACTAAATCTTCTTTAAATTAAGCTATAAACAACTGGTTTTCTTCTGAAAGAATTTTCATGGAAAAATGAATAAAGCCAAACTGAACTTTAGGCTGTTAGCTGGCCATCAGTATTTCTGAGGGAAAAATAAAACAAACTTGTGGGAAGCTACATCAAGATTTTCTGATATCTTTCAATGCTTCTAAGCTACAAGGACTGGGGCAGGTGAAGCCTGTTTTAAAATGTGCCAGGACCCACGAACATGCAGAGACTTTGTATCCATACAATAAACCCTTCTTGCTGGCATCCCTTGGGCTAATGCAAGAGCAGCAAGCAATTTTCAGCCCTCGTTCTCTCTCTTAGTGCTTGTCAGTTCTGCCCGTGGGTCCTGGCTTTGCATGTAGGGAACTGGCGCTTGTGGGCAGTGGCAGCTGAGCCAGTACAAGGCTGAGCTAGGGCTTTCCCAGAAGGGAATTACAGAAAGAGGACATTCATCGACTTAGTTTTGCACTTCCTGCCCTTGACATGGAGGTGCCCTTGCAAAAGATCTCCTGGGAGTGTATTTAGGAGATTCTGCATGTGTGCAACACCAAGTCAGGTATCTGTATTGCTGCAGCTGAACAGGCCCTGCACAAGGTGCAGTGAGAGGCATCAGCATCAGCCTCAGGGACATACAGTACTTTCTGCACATTGTTCCTTCCACTATATTAATTGTCCTCTCTTCCAAACAACAAATAGAACTTTCTGCTGCAGACAGAAGAATTCCAGCAGAACTGTGGTGTATTCTGTAAAATCAATATTAATCATTTTCAAATTGTTTGCTTGTTGACTTTCTGAGGACAGAAAAAAATCCTTAGGGCAACTTAAGCACAGCACAAACAAAACGTTCAACAACAAGAAAATGTTTGGCTTTTTTTTTTGCCTCTTACATTTCACATTTGACCTTTAGAATACTCTTGTCATTTAATCGCATAAAGGGCCATAAAATGTGATGAATAACTAATATCTTACCCATAGTCATGCATGTATAGTAGAATTCTGAAACTATCTATGAATTGCATTAATGCTGGTTTAAACATTTTATTACATTACTTTGTGATTTCTTGACTATAGCTTATTTGCTGTGAACCATACAAGTATGAAGATAAAACCCTTCTTCATTTTTGTCCCCAATAGCAAGTCAGCAACAGAAAATAAAGTCCAGATACACAATTTGGGATGAGTTATTATATTCTTTTCAATAGGTAAGCTGTTTTCATTTTCTGATCATCCTGAAAGTTCTTATTTTATCAAGGTTCCTCTCATGCTTTTACAATGATGGTATATTCTTTACAGTGATTGGATTCCAGGGAGAGAAGTATTTACCCCTGTTCTTTGATGACTCTTTTTTTGGTGGCTGTTTCAAAATGAATGCCACAGGAGTACTTAGAGAAAACATAAGCAGTCTGAGATTTAATCAAATTATATGAACATTAAACTAATCACTGTTAAGAAATATAAAGCATGTTAAATATTGCTGCTAAGTCTATCCTTATCTCTGGTGGTGGGATAAAATCTTGCATGTTCGCTACACTAGGTTTTTGGCAATATGCTATGGTAGCAGGAACAGCTATTGCATCACTCAGCCATCGGAAAATAGAACTTCACCTACCTTCTGTGCATCCCTCTGAAGGCTAATATGCTCCTCAAGGGCAGTTTGTCTGAACAACAATTTCACTGAGATAAGAAGATTTACTGGGAGTAAGAAAATTAATAGAGTAAACCTAAGAATGTTTTGCTTAATGCACCTCCATTTATATTTTGTGCAAATGGAATGAGACTGGAAGATCTGAATTATGTTACAAAAAGAGAATACTAATACATATATTTTCCCCGGAGTACCATGTGGCTCTGATCCCAGAATCAGATTTCTAACCTACACATTGTACTCAAATATAAACAGTAACTACCTCTGCCCTTCTTTTAGTCCCCAGCTTTTGAAACATTAGGGCATCGAGTGCTTTTTGTTCAGTCATGCTCTCTTCTTCCGTGCTGTAATATGTGAACAGACACATGAGCATGAACACATTATGCTCACAAATAGGGCTTTGAATTAGAGATTATTTTGCAAATCTATTTATCAGAAGTCACTAAGATTTTTAATGTCTTTTGATGATCTATTTAATGACTTAATAAACCCAAAGAGCCTATATTTTCAGATTGTCTTTGTACAAAGTATGATAAACCATATCTATTATGCACGGATAAGGTATTTTTCTTCCACTGGGCAATATTTTTCAAAAGCTGCTTCTCACCAATTCACAGTTGTCTAGAATATGATTTCACTGGCAAGCCTGTCCTGTCTGGCACATCTGTGTAGAGGTGTTATCATGGGTAGAGATGAAAATGTTTCAACAAATAGAAGAATAACATAAATAGCTACTGGGCTTCTATTTGTAAGGTTTTGGCCATATCCTGTCTTTCTGCTTTTTAATTATTTTAAAGAGCACCTTTAACATACATTGAAACAGAGAGATATATTCTTTTCAAAGCATGGGATTACAGGCTGCAGTTTTATAGCTCACGGCAGGCAACCTAGAGGACTTATTAATACTTGATGAATCCCTCTCAACGCCTCAGCGGTGAAGAGAAGACAAACAACCTGCTGGATGATTGATGCTGTGCCTGCCAACGAGGAACTTTAAAGCATGATTCTCTCTTACAAAATCTGTAGAAGAAATCCAATCTGATCTGATGTGATCCTGCAGTAGCAATAGCGTGAGCTGAGTGAAGACGCAATCTCTGCCCTATTGCACAATGGAAATTGTGTTAACAAGTGGTTTAAGTCCTTTAGCAAGGCTTTCAGCTTTCGTCTCTGCCTCCTCCCCACCCACAAGGCTCCCTAGATCTCCATGGCACACTGTTCTTTCACTATATGTGTTTGCATACCTATGTCAGGCTGCACATGAAAACTTGCATTATCACTACTCTTATTTGCTCTCTGAACCTATAATTGCAAAGAGTCTCTGAACCTATATTTGCAAAGAGTCTCTTAACCCCCTTTTTCATTGTTTTTCTTCTCCAAATCATGGACTCTCTGTTTTCTGTGCAGCTGTTTTCCTTTTGTTCTGTTTCTTCTTGCTCCCCTCAGATGTCCTGACACACATAACCTTTGTCAGACGAGACACATGGTTGGACTTACTGAGTAATCTCCTGTGTGCCTGCTCAAGCCCTAGAAATCAGGCTTGAGAGATCCTTACCTAAGCATGATGCCATATGGACAGAGAATCATCCACCTTTCCTGCAGTTTGATGGTTTGTAAGAAATTGCAGTGTTGTGCAGTTTTTTTACTGGAGTAGGGCCATCAAATGGGTGAAGTGAACAGAGCTATATTTTCTTCTAAATAAGATTTTCAGTCACATGGACATCACAGAGTCCCTCATATCAAACAGAATCCCTAAACTGCACATGAACTCCTCAAACTACAGTAGCCAAATTTCAATTCTGCTGTGTGCAAGTCTGCCTGAAAAGGGATGATAGTAGTATATATTTAAAAGGTATGGCCATTTAAACTTCTGTGGGAATATTCAACTTCAAATAGGAACAGTTTCAATAAAATAGAATTTAATTTCAATTAATACATCTGGGTCCATAAATCTGCCTTTTACTTATTTAATTTTGTTTTTGTAATTGCAACATACTGAAGCCAAAGGAAAAAAATTCTACTCTAGGGCATAATGAATTATTGATTAAGGCAGCTAGATCAGTATGAATCCTTACAGGAAGCCAAAAGTAAATCAGTAAATGAAAGGGTTTTAAATATATACTTTGAAAAAGGGATTTTGGCAAATACTGAAATGAATATTGGACAGAAAAATCTCAAACTGTCTGAATCGCTACCTCTAGCTGTCCAGTCAGTCCATGATTTAAATAAAATGCAGTTTAGAATGAATTACATGGGAAAATGAATCCAATAAAGAAAACAGCTTGTAGAAGAGCTAACACTGAAAATGTGGCAGCATTTAGATCCTGATCATGTGAAAACATTTGTTATACACATCAGACAAAGGATTTGTGAAAAATAGAAAGACTGAAATGCTGTTCCTCAATAATAGCGTAAAATGAATGTCCACTGAAATCAGTGCTTGCACATGGATAATTCGTACCAGAAAAAAGAGAGGTTCTGTTTAACCAGGTCTCAAAGGCAATATATTGGGATAAAGGGAAACTTTTTTTGCATGTACCACACTGGCCATGCTGTACCACACTACTGTATATGATAGTGAATTCACAGAATTATAGAATTGTTAGAGTTGGAAAGGACCCTTGGAGATCATCTAATCCAACCCCCCTGCCAAGGCAGGGTCACTTAGAGTGGGTGACACAGGAACTTGTCCAGGTGGGTTCTGAATGTCTCCAGGGAAGGAGACTCCACAGCCTCCCTGGGCAGCCTGTTCCAGTGCTCTATCACCCTCAGTGTAAAGACATTCTTCCTTATGTTGACGTGAAACTTCGTGTGTTTTAGTTTATGACCATTGCTCTTCATCCTGTTCTGGGCACCACTGAAAAGAGTCTAGCACCATTGGCACCTACCTTTGAAACATTTATATATATTAATAAGTTCCCGTCTTGGTCTTCTCCAGACTAAACAGGCCCAGGTCCCACAGCCTCTCATAAGAGAGATGTACCAGACCCCTAATCAACATTGTGGCCTCTGCTGGACCCTCTCCAGTAGCTCCTTGTCTGCTTGTACTGAGGAGTCCAAAACTGAACACAGGATGTCACAGACGCGACTTCACTGGGGCCAAGTAGAGAGGCAGGATCACCTTACTCAGCCTGGCTGGCCACACTCTTCCAATGCAACCCAGGGCATCATTGGCCTTCCTGTCTGCAAGGACACTGACACCTCATGGTCAATTTATCATCCACCAGGACTCCCAGGTTCTTTTCTGCAGAGCTGCTTTCCAGCAGGTCAGCCTCCAGCCTGTGCTGGCACATTCCTCCCCCGGTGCAGGACCCTGCACTTGCCCTAGTTGAACTGCATTAGGTTTCTCTCCACCCAACTCTGCAGCGTATCAAGGTCCCGCTGAATGGCAGCGCAGTCTTCAGGTGGACTAGCTTCTCTCAACAGTTTGTATCATCAGCAAACTTGCTCGGGGTGCATTCTACCCCTTCATTCAGGTTGTTCATAAAGAAGTTGAGTAAGACTGGACCCAGAATCGATCCTTGGGGAATGCCACTGACTACAGGCCTCCAACTGGATTCTGCTCTGCTGATCACAACCCTCTGAGCTCTTCCATTCAGCCAGTTCTCGATCCACCTCATTGTCCATTAATCTAACCCATATTTCCTGAGCTTGCCTGTGAGGTTGTTATGGGACACAGTGTCAAAAGCCTTGCTGATGTTGAGGCAGACAACATCCACTGCTCTCCCCTCATCAACCCATCCTGCTGTGCCAATTCATCCTTAAACAAGTGCAATTCCTTTTGCACTCAATTCTGCTGCTCATGAACATATTATTTCTCTTGAGCCTTTCTTAAAAAAAAAAAAAAGGAAAAAAGGAAGTTATTTCATTTAAGGGAGTGCCTGTTGTTCCATATTCCTCTGATTACAGTGACCTCTTCTGCTCTCCTGTATCTCCTGTTGTTTACAAAATGTAAAAAAAATTAAAGTTGTGTAGGTCATAATGCTCGAAGTGATGGTAAATCAGAAAAAAAAAAACAAACAAAACAAAACAAAGAAAAAACCTCAAAAATCACCTCCAAGAAACAACTTAATTCGTCCACCTTATGGCTAAACTCCAAGGGAAATTTGTCTCAAGATAGTGTAGGGACATAAGTAAATTATTTTCTTTTTGCTCCCTTACAGCAGAAACCGTACACCAAGATTCTTCTGCTTGGAAAAAGTGAAATCTGTAATTCTGTGCATACAGAAATTGGGAAATACTGATATTCCACCTAGTAATCATACTCAGAAAACATCAATCTTATTTTTTTAGGAAAATATAGAACAAGACACATATATAAAACCACACAGATTTGTTAGATTTTCTATAAATGGTCATTATAAAATTAGGCTTAACATAACAGTTTAGAATTCATAAGGGCTGGGATACTCCTGAGGACTTCAAGTCAAACTCAGCTGTGAGCTCTTATTTCTTAGTATTTTAGTAGCATTTGTATGTGGAGCCTTTCAGAAGAAAGGTCTTCTCAGACAGACAGTATCCGTGGATGAAACTGTTTCTCAATCACGATAGTTAAAATGGTGTCAAAATCATACAGGGACCATAGAAAATTAATGTCTACTCAAGAGTCTACGTGAAGACTATTCAGACTACCAGGAATCTGTAAGCAAATCATTAATGTGTCATGATGTCTTTTAAGATTAAATGGGTTTCTACTCTGAAAATGGATTCTGTCAAATAGCATTTTAGCATTATGTGCACTCTGGACCTCTACACTTTTCTAGTTCTTGGATTTATATATACATTAGAAGGATATATATTTCTTCTGACTTCAGGTGAAAATTCTTCAGTCAGATATGGATTTCAATTTAATTTCTTTGATGTTTTGAAAACTACAAGTGAGGAAATCCATGGAGGATGTTGTAATCATAGGGAAATTGGATGAAAAGTAATCCAAATAAGATGAAGTGCCAAACAAAAAAGAATCGTATTGAAAGGTTATGCTGGAAGAAAATGAAGGTTTGCAGGACAGAATATTTTATCTTCAAGCCTGGGAGAAAATCCTCTTATTTTAGAAGGTGTTGGACCTGAAACTTGGTCCAAAATGTAGTCAGATGTTTTCTTCAGAACTGGTGGCCCGAAAACTTAGCTTCTCACACCCTTACACGTGTCCACATGTGAGGCTTTCTTGTTAGCTCCAATCTGCATTTTCCTAAATTAACATGCCATTTCCTCTTTATTCCGCTCAAAGTTTTTGTTTTTCAGAAAACTGTTCTTTAAACATCATATTTTTTCAGCAATGAGAAACCAACTTATGCATAGAGTTGGTAAGTTTTGGGTTTATCTTCGGAGCTTTAATTAAATAATTATGGCCTTTAGGAAAACACAACATAGTTAAATTTCCTTTGCATAGATGAGAGTGTTACAGGCATCCCTAGGGGTCTTGATCAAATTAATAAAAGCAAAACAACAACTAAACATTGCTCTGTTTGTGAATGAAGTGAATTTCATTTAGCATAGATGAGCAATGAGCAGAAGGAAATTTAATGATGTGAAGAAACACTTATCTCCAAGAAGTTATGCATAGCAATAAGGAAACAATGTTTTAAAAATAAGTTAAAATATGGTCCTGCCTTACATCTTTGTATATCAAGTGGCAATGATAATTCACAGCATTAAACCCAATATTACGATCGATAAGATACAATACTTGTAAGAGAATCACACTATAAATCTTCTCAGACAAATTAAATTCTGAGAATGAAACCAATAAAAGGCAAGAAGATATTAACATAACCCTGTAAAATTAAGGGAGAAAAAGCTATTCACTACATACATAAGAGAAATAATGTAAAGAATATTCCTTTAAATCTGTGTTATGAACAGTCAAATACATGAAACAATGTCTTGGTTTTTTTGAGACTTTCTAGAAGGAGCTATCTGAAATATTTTGCCATTGAAATAGGGCTAATTATGAGATATTTTAATTTGAATAACATTTTATATTTTACCCAGGCAGCTTACCATTTTCTCTTTAAAAATGCTGTTTCTGCCCCTTGGTGTCTGGTAAGGATGTTTATCTCCCAAATTCTGTGTTAAGGCCATAAAATTGAAGGATAGTTCTTTTTTAGCACTCCTATACGCAAAGCTGTTGTTTGGCTTACATTGTATTTTCCATACTGCAGGACAATGCTCTCAAAGCTTCTTTTCTCCTTCCCCTTCCCTAACTTTAAGGAAGTTATCTGCCTGTGTGCCAAGCAGCAGCAGCAATCAGCACTGGCACTCACCTGACCCCATGGAAAAGCTCTGATGGCTGTGTTAAGGGCAGCTCTTGAGCTAGGGGTACCACCACCCTGGGGTACCCCAGCCTCAAGGCAACTCAGGAGCTGTGGGTGTTCTGGCTGTGTTGCACAGCAGATACTCAGGAGCGAGGCAAGAGGGATCTGTTCCAGCAGGCTTTGGGTCATTTGGTTTCCATTCCTTCCCCTGAGAGAACTCAAGGGCAGTTCGTTTCTCTAAGGTCATGAAGTGACAGACCAAGGACGTGAGAAATGAAGAGATTCATATGGGAAAAAGTGCAGAATTCACAGAGAAAGTCACCATCCTCATAAAATTTCTTCTGTCTCATGATATCCAGCTGGTAAATCATGGCACTCCTCTGTAGGAAGACCTTTATTGACAAGGCAGTTCTTTAAATTTGTGGAGCTTTCCAGTAAAAGTCTTCACACTTACCAGTAGGAATGTATTTTTGGGAGGTTATGTTGTTCTCTCTCTCCATTTATACTTTATATTTTGGGACGTACCAATATATGCTATTTTTGAGAAGTTCTGCTAGCTAAGTCTTTCTGTCATAGTAGACATAAACCTTGATAACTTTAAGCAATCATCCACGCAGCATGTATGTACACGGATTTCCCAAGAAGGTGGATCTTCTTGGGAATGCACAGAGCACACAAACATAGGAAGGATCCTCATTTTTTCTGATCAAGGGAGAAGTTCCTACTTGCACCTCCCTAGTCAGACTTCACTAATTAGAGCACTAAAGAAGGAGAGTGGTAGAATTTTATTAACAGTTGCCTTCTACTTGATACTGTGGGCAAATGACTACGGCATACTGTGGGCAAAAACTCTGTTTGCCAGAAGCAATCTCTGTGCCCAGCAAGTACACAGCCATGATACAGGTCTGGGGGACAAAAGACAACCTTCCCAGTGTCTTTCTTCCAAATAGTACCTTTAGTCTCCACTTGCAGCATCAAGTGACCCATGTAAGGAAGATGTCCATATTTATTTAGGAACTGTCAGTAAAACCAGAGCTGTGCTTTCAGTTCTCAGTTTTCAATTTTTCTATCCTGAAGAGGTTGTTTCTTCAGTTCCAAGTCCCTGAACACATTTTCACTCAGAGTTCCATAAACTAGATGGTCAAGAGTGCCTTTGGAGCTCTGCTTGCGTGTTGATCAGGCAGGGTTATCTCATGGGGAGCAATATATAATTTATGTCTGCCAACACTCTTTTAATACCATAAAGGTTCTCTGTCCTCATGAGTCAGTTGTATTCCTGAAGTCATTATATTCCTAGAATTGGAAAGTGTTAGTCTCTCTTCTGCTATCAATGGAAAAATCTCCTTGATAAGTTTTCTGACTGCCTCTGCCTGTGGTCTCTCACTCAGCTGCAGCTAATTGCTGCCAGTTACACAGGCAAGAATAAAATAATGATTTCCCCTTGTCAAAAATTTCTGAACCACAAACCATAAGTATGAGCAGAATTAGCAGCTTCTAGCTTATGATACTGGATCTCCCAGAAAAAAAAAAACAAAAAAAAAAAACACTTAAAAAATGTGGTTGATGTACAGATTGTTGTTGCTGCTTCTCTCTATGCCCAGTGGCTTGAGTGCTCTGCACTGTCACTTCCATCTCTTCTCCCAACCCTTGATTTCTCCTATAGCAGTGTTGGGTCTGTCACTGGTAATTACCCATCATTTGAGCACTGACATGCAACTACAGGCAGAGGACACCTGATCTGTCATTGTGCTTGCTGATGAAATGTAGTGGTGTTGTACATATCGCAAAACTGCCAGATAAAGTCCAGACAGCTTGTTCTGTGCTAAGGATGACAGCAAGCTGAATGTGAATAAAAGAAGAGGGAAATACATTTTAAAAGGACACAGTTAATTATTCAAGGATTTTTATTTTTTTTTTTTTAACTGATGAAAGCATTGTAAAAGGATTTTTTTTCGTATTTTGGAAGAAATCACAATAAACACAAATTCAGATATATTTTTCAGAAGTTTTGGGAAGCTACTTAACCAGATAATGAGTAGGAACCATAACATACATCTTTTCTGACCCAGTACATCTAAGGAATACATAAATCAAGGTCACAACAAACCCTACAGGCACTGTAGATTAAATAATTAATATTTTTGATGCAATAGCTTTTTGCAGTTATGCTACAAAATAAAGGTTTAATTTGTTGAATATATGAATCCATTAATCATTTACTAGGTTTTAATTACAATTGTAACCTCCAAAACACCAAGTGAAAATATACATATATATTCATATTACTGTGCTCTGATTTGTGTTTAAGTTCTCAAAGATGTCTCCTATTTCTTCTCTTTAGCTGATAACATTATGGAATGTCTTATTGATTGTGGCTTGCCATCATTTTCACAAAACATAATCCTATTGATGTCATAACTTATTTCTGAGATTGTTAGACATCATGCCTGGATTAGAAAGGTCTTTATTTTAAGTAGCAAGAACACAGCCATAAAAATCTCAAAACAGCAAATCTAACTTAATTTGTTGTGACAGAAAGTGAAGATGAAGGAATTAAAACTGCAATGACTAATTTGAACTGTTGTAAATGTTCAGGCTTATGTGGGTTGAATTTAAATTACATAAAATCAAATTAATTTCTTTCATAGTCTTTTCTGAGAATCATAACTTCACTCAGTATATTTGAGCAGCTTGGTGAAGAGACTGAGGTAATAGCAGTGTATTTGAAAAATCAAACAAGAAGGCAAGTATAACAAGAGAAATACGAAGTCTTCGTGGATTAAGTTATTGGTAAATAAGTCTTGCAAAGTCATTCAGCCACTCGTGCCAGGAACACTACATCTCTCCCTCTGAGACTCTGTAGGGTACAGATCTCCTGGTTTAGCACCAGTGCATTGCACTGGTAGCAGTGACACACACATCTGCCATAAGCAACGCAGCCTCAGTTTTCTGCAGAGCTTCTCTGTGAAGTAATTTCAAATTAGATCTTGGAGCACATCAGATGGCTTTATCGTTAAGCACAGATTGTTGAAATTGTCTTTATATCTGATGCAGTGTGGCACACTGAGCAGCAGAAGTGAGGAAAACAAGGAAGAAATGGAGTGTCTTTCTCTTAAGTAAAAACATTATACTCACTTTATCATGCTCAATTCTGCATTCCAGGAAAATTCATAGTATGAGCTGATAAATCCTCTGGAGTGTTTATGAATATGTGTCTGGATTTCCTGCAGGGGGAGAAGGGATTGGCAAGAGTGCTGCAGATGTGATCCCATTTGTTTCTGCTCACTGGCGACTGACACCTTTAAAGAGATCTCTTTCTTTTTTACTCTGAATATCTGTTCACGTGACTCAGGTGAATACAGAGGGCTGAGGATTTGTGTTAGGTTGATATGGTGTTTGCTGATTCACATGAGTGGATAACCATGAACAGTAAGGAAGAACTGTCTTTAAAAAGATGAGTGGTAGTGCTGTCTAACAAAAACAAGATCCTTTTTTTTTTTTCATCCTATTACCTTTGCTTTCCACAGCAGTGAAGGTGTAAAGATGAAGGTTATCTTACAAAATAAAGCAAATAAACTATAGATGTAAACATTGCAAGTAGTGGAAAAGGTTATCACACAATGAAAAATAGAGACTAGGAAGGAACAGGTAGATCAGGGAAGATTCAGCTGCTGAACCTGCGGATTTTTGAATCCTGTTCTACAACACAGGTATCTTCTTCCATCTGTCACCTCAATGCCTCATATGATCAAAGGTTAGTCAGACTATTTTACTCTCCATTGACTATAATGGGAATGTAATCTTAATTATGAAAACTCTAAATTGCTGTAGAGTAATAGATAATTATTACCTATTAACTCTTCAATAACATCTACAACAAATGAAATAAATCCTGCTAACAGTGGGTGGAAATTTGATTATATCTTTACTTAACAGCATGCAGCAGGCATACTTATAAAAACATTATTCTCTGGTATCACAGTTAAGTCATACTTAACATGTGGATTCACTTGGTTTTCAGTGTAATAAAAATGATCATAACAAACTCTAGTAGGCATGTGGTATTAACCCCCATTCCCAAAGGTACTCTGTCGTTCAGCAATAGTGAAAATTCTTAACACTTAAAATAAACAAATAAATAAACACTTAACACTTAAAATAAGATGGGCCCATGTAAATCTGTACTGAATTATAAACTGTAATATAAAACAATATCACAAGGCAATTTCCATGCTTTCAAGGAAAAGAGAACAGCCTAATTTCCTAATTCATTACATTCTGCTGCACTCCAACTGATACACGTGTTACTGAAATTACTCCATATTTAGCTTTAGTAGTCAAATGCTTTATAAGAAATCTTGATGGAAATCAGTTCACTGTGCTGCTCTGCCTTTCCTAGCTTTTTACTTTTCCCTTTTGTAATCTCCACATTTTGCCTTGTAATCTTCAAAGGTTTTCCCACTCTTTGTAGTTCATCAGAATGGATAATTAATGTAAATGTAAGGCTCTGTTAACATACCAACTGGTAAACAAGTGTGGCATCCCACCCCTAAGGGAAAGGGAGCACCCAAGATTCATCGATGCCCATGGCTGAAAAGGAATGACAAAAGTCAAAGGGTCCACAAAAACTTAGAAAGTTTTACTGATTAAGTAAATACTTGGCATGGAAACTGGTATAAGTTAGTCCTTCATTTTCTACTGTAAACACACAGCAGTGGATTTTGAATGAGAGGAAGAATGAAAGAGAAGAAAGAGAAAGAAAGGAAGAAAGGAAGGAAGGAAGGAAGAAAGAAAAAGAAAGAAAGAAAGAAAGAGAAAGAAAGAAAGAAAGAAAGAAAGAAAAGAAAGAAAGAAAGAAAGAAAGAAAGAAAGAAAGAAAGAAAGAAAGAAAGAAAGAAAGAAAGAAAGAAAGAAAGAAAGAAAGAAAGAGAAAGAAAGAAAGGAAGAAAGGAAGAAAGGAAGAAAGAGAAAGAAAGAAAGAAAAAGAAAGAAAGAAAGAACGAACATATATCAGTAGTCCTGGATCCATTGTCAATCCAGGTAATGGAGTGTTCAGGGTCCTGAGACACCTCTTGGGCTTTGTGGGGCTACCTTTTTATTTATATGCTTCCCCATCCTGGAGATAAGTTTCTTCCTTTCTATGCAAATTCGTTATTATGTGCAGTTTGTTCTTCTAGACATTTTTGGAAATGGGACAGAGGAGTTTTGGGATCATTGATGATCTTGATCCCCCTGTAGCCACTTCTTGACCTCATTTCTGTGCTTGCACTGTACTGTGCTGTGGTTATCTCCAGGGGCCAGAACAAGGATGATTATCCCAGGAAAGTGCTGCCCTACCTCCATATGGCCCCTTCTTCAGCTGCATCCTGTTCTTTCTCACCATTACCAACAATCCTTGGCTGGCTACAGCCATCCGGCTATCAATGTTTGAGACATACACATTTCCTCCCTTTTTTTCTAGGCTTCTACGAGGAAGTAGCTGGTTCAGCTTGGGTTTCTCTGCACAGTATTGCATTGTGTTAGAGATAGAGAGATATCCCCAGGCTGCTAACCTGAAACCTTTTCGTTAGCATTAAAGAAGAAAACAGTAATTCCTGTGCCACATACAGTTTTCTATCAGTTTTATCAGAATCATCCATGACTGTACAAAGCAGAAACCTGTATCATGTCACAATATTTTAGGTACACCTTACAGGATCCTAGTAAAAGTCTTAGTCTATGAAGTTACTTTCAGGATCCAGTTCAAAGCGTTGCTGGTGAACAAAATGATCTAAACTCCTCTTCAAGTTTAGTCTGAACTGCTTCAAGTATAGGAACACTTACAAGTACTTATCTTCAGTATTTTAGATGCACCTCTGTCTCAGGCAGCAGAATTACTTTAATTGAGAACACCTGCCTATTGTTCATGCTGCCATGGTGACACAGCAGTTACAGAAATTAGTAAAATGTGATCATCTCCCTCTAGTCTACATTTTCCTTTGCCTTGTTCCACTTACCATGTGCCATAAGTGTATCACATTTTCTCCTGTAGTGGTTTGTTTTGCTGCACTTGAGTACAAGACAGGATGTACCCAGCAACTTCCATCGAGACCCCCCCGGATAAGTGTTGTGGGTATTCCAGCACCTGAACTCTACAGAAAATGCTGCTGAATATTTATTTTGTTTTCCAGGTACTTAGCTAAACACGTGCCTATATTTCTGCCTATATTTATTCACTAGAATAAAGGATGCACAAGAAGGCCTCTCTTCAACAGAGATTGAAACATGACCTTTTCCTTATATCTATCAAAAATGTAAGCTATTATGAAAAGTCTGGATTCAGTTTTGTTTGTTTTTTTTTTTTAATGTATATATGATGATTATAAGAATATTTTAGAAAGGGTGTGTCAGGAAACCTGGAATAGCTGCTCAAACTATTTTTTCCTTATTTCATTCAATTTACTTGAATTAGCTAACAAACAAATTGAAGATTCATTAAAATAATAATTTTGAGAAAAAGTTTTTAAACCCTTTTTTATTTGATGAAAATTGCATTTTGATATTTCCACACTATATGTTAATTCACTTGTTTCACTACAAAGCTATGGCAACTACAGAGAGAAAAAAAAATTAGTGGAAGAAGCTAATCTGCATATGTGATACTGAGAAGGCTAAAGGTAGAAACTCACTCTCTTTTCCATAGTTTGTAGTGACTTGTCAAACTCTAGTAGTCTGTCTTTAGGACATAGTATTAATTATTCTCAGAATAATCCTAAGGCTTCTGTTTTTCTATTACATTTGATCATTCCAATCCTGGTTCTTCCTGGCCTCAGCAGATAATGGTGGTGGCTTTGCCCTGTAACTTCAAATAAAGCAGTATCACTTACACAGGTTCTCAGCTGTATAAGAAGGGAATGTACTAGGTGCATTAGCAAGGGATTTTGGCTGAAGATGGGCTACACTGACTCTGCACCTGGGGCTAGCTCCCCCCAGACCCCTTTGTCAGGGCTACGCAGTCGACCCAGGATTCAGCCTGCAGCCACGACTTCCGCCCCTTCGGTTCCGCAGCCGCCGCTGCTGGGGCTTCGCGCAAGCGGGCAGCAGCACGCTCTCCTCAGGGCAGAGGAGGAGGTGGTGAAAGCCCAAAGACCCCAGAGACGAAGAACGAGCGAGGAGGGGTATCCTTCCTTGGACCACAGCAGGTTTTATTAGCCGGATCCGGGCGGAAGAGATAACTCCCGGAGAGGACCCACGCCGAGGGTTTTAAGGTGAGGAAAACAGGGTGGAGTTTAGGGCGAGAATCAATAGGAGAGGGGGAACTGGGAGGAACCAGGGTACAATCAACCAACGGGGTGATAACAAGGGGGAGACCATCAGCATGCACCTACGGGGTGCCGAGCGGCTTGGAGGGTTCTGGAAGAAGAAGCATGGCTAGCTTTGGGGGGGGCGCGAGGCTTAAACTTGGGAACTGCCCAGAGATCCACCCTCTGATTCTGATTTGTCAATCCAGGGGAGAGCCCTGTCCGGATTGACAAGAGGGGGTCTCTGGGGCGACCAGGAGGATGCTCTGCCAGAGCACACCCCAACACTACACTGCAAAGTATAAAATGGCAATATTGATATAAAAGAGAAGAAAGACTGTGAAAGAAAATATAACCTCGATGTTGAACAAACTTAGCTGTGTGCAGGTCATAATATGGGACTTGAGGAAACGGGAAAAGTTCTGAGTTCTACACAAGAAGCTGGCTCTAGACATGAAAGACTTCATTGAGAAAAAATAGATCTCAGTTGAGTTCTAAGTTCTGTCATTGATTTCTATAGCTAGTTGTTTAGAGTCAAAAGGAGCATACACAGCAAATCCAGGATTTGCTGAATCCAGTCAGGTTTTAGTGCCTAAATTCCAAACAACATGAAAAAGCCTAGTACTCTGGGTCTATCCACATCTGGAGTTACTTTAACCTAGCTCATTTCTCCTGGCAAGTAGAGTTTCATTTCTGCATCCACTAAAAAAAAGCTCTGCATTCCCTTTGTAAGCCAGTTCAGGCAAGAACACAAGGTCTATGATACTAGAAAGACAGGGTGCAATAACACGTGTGACTCAAAGCTGGAGATTAAGACTCTCACAGGGAGAGTCTGGCATTCCATCTTTGGGATAATGTCTGTCTCCAGACTGTGCAGTGAGCACTTTAATAGAGCAAAAACAATATCAGCCGCAGGAAGTCTCTACCTTTTCACTCCACCAGGTGAAAGCCTTGGGTATCAGGTTTTAGAATTTTTCATCTTTAAATGACCCCATTAATTTTGTGTTGTTTTCTGTCCAGAAGCAGAATTTCTGCAGGAGTGACACCAATCCTCTTTCAACTTTTCACCAGTTTTCAAAGATTAACCAATTCTAAACTGCTTGCTTACTCCTTGACAGCAATGTGAATTTTTATGCTTCTACTGTGGTTGCATGTTTTACAAAATATTTTTTTTTCCACCTCAGTACTAAAAGTCTGTGGCATGATTGCCAGATAGTTACAGGTCTTTACTAATCTGAAAATTTAGTATCTTGATTGATCAGTAGCATGTAACATGATGGACAGCCTCTAAGGTAAAGTTTCACAGATTGACAATGTCAAGTACTGCAGATTTGAAAAAGGCAGGAGTGTCCTCAGTGTTGACTCACCCAAGAACACAGCAACGATGTGACAGACTGACACTGAGAAAATGATTTGGTGTAAAGCAGCAGGACTTTCTAAAAAAATACAGGAAAGGAAAAGTGGAGATCATGTTGAGGAACAAGTAGGGTAATGGGAAATAGAACACTAAATCTCACAGTTCCCTGAAAGCAATGTTGATATTCCCCACTTTCTCAAGACATGGAGCCCAGTGAGGAACAAAGGATGACTCTCTACCACACAGTAAACTGTATTTTCTAAGCTTATGTGACTTCTATGATTGTGTACTGCACAGGTGGAAGAAAATGTTTTGAAGACAGATATTTTCAAAGAATATAAATATTAAATATATATACTCAGAAAAAAGAAGTGAGAAATAATGCTGCTATTAAAACTTCCTAGTATAAGCATGGCCTCAGATTTCTTACTGACTTTCCCTCACTATTTCAGCACTATTTTTTTTTTCTAAGACACCTATTTCAACATATTTCTCCTTTTGTATTTAGAGAGAATAGGGCTGCAAAATGGATAAGGGTCTCAACTATGGAAATAAGCTAGAATCCCGGCTTAAAATTATGTAAGGCTATAAATACTACTTTCCATAGGATTTATAGCACTTTGTAACTCCTGTCACTCTTTCTCCATGAAACCAGAAAGATGCTGGTAATTACAGACCTGCTTGTAACAGCAGCTCCACAATCTGATGTGAAATATATGCCTGTAATGCACTGTGGCCCAACAGCTCTTCAGGAAAGTAACTAGGGAAAGGCAGGTAGTGTCAGTGAAAACAACTGGGTTAAATCATAAAGCAAATAACCAGTTGGCAGCTTTCAGTTTTCATTCTTTTTCTGTTTATGCCTTTTACTTAGAATCTTTATTACTATTACTTTTATTACAATTACTATGATGTATAAATTCATCCAGCTACCTCTCTGAAATTTGTTTGAGTATCTTGTAGATTGCAGCATCAATAAACAGAATTGTATTAAACTGGAATTCCTGGCTTCCTAGCTATTCCTGGCTAAGTGTGGGTAACACTGTCCTTCTCTGCATACTTTAGGAGTGACAGCACCTACCTTTTAACAAGCAAGCCACTAACTGAACTAATCTCTAAACACTTGCATAATTGAAAATTTATTCAATTTCTGTCATTTTCTGCATGACATTAAATTAAAAACTTGAAAAAACAAGATTTGTGAATGACATCTTTAAATTGATATATTTTTCATCTCCCCTGTAAGTGTTCAAAGGCTTGTGCCCAGTTATTGACTATTTTAATTTATAGAGTGGGAGATAAACTGAATGGATGGATTATGGAGATTAGCTGCTTGGATATAACTGAAGCCCTTGTTCTTTGTTTAATGTGATAGTCTCTTTCCTAAAGAATTATGAAAATGACAGCACCTGTACTTGCTGTTTGTTGTTAAGCTCATCTGCATTTTTTCAATTATGAAACAACTCATCCTAGAAACCCAAGGGAACGTGAATTATTAACTGAGCTAAGACACACTTGTACTAAAATCTTATGGGAAATCACAAGATTAATATCAGCTATGCAGTGAATATGCCTTTTGAGTTTTATTCAGAAAAGACAGAAACTGCTTCTTATATATGAATACATAATTTACTTATAATATGCTCTGGTTTACTGCATGGAATTTTATATACACAGCAAATATTAGTCTATGCAAGAAATTTAAATTATCTCTAAAAATCATCTCTAAATATTAATAGACACTATAATATAAAAATAATATTTTATTATATATGGAAGACACTTGCTTTAAAATTAATGGACAGTTAAAATTAATGGACAGTTTAAACCCAAAACTGTTATATATGGAAAGCACTGGCTTTTGGCTGTGATGGTTGTTTTTCAGAAAGATTGAATTATTTATATAAATTTGAAGCAATAAGACTTTAACACTACCAAGTTTGAGTTTTTACAAAACACTGCACTCTTCC
Organism: Eulacestoma nigropectus; assembly: GCA_013397775.1. Taxonomy (NCBI): domain Eukaryota; kingdom Metazoa; phylum Chordata; class Aves; order Passeriformes; genus Eulacestoma; species Eulacestoma nigropectus. The sequence goes on along the minus strand of VZTE01005891.1, from coordinate 509,057 downwards.
ACTGTGATGTTGTTTCTCGCCAACTTTCAATGGATAAAAACATGATCCTATAAAATCATAGGTGATTAAAATATTTATTTTCATTAAAAATGTTATAATTAAATAGAAAGCAAACTTGTACAGACTAATCTTTTGCAGCTACATATTTGGACAAAAACAATCTACACAATCTTATCTTTTCTCTTGTATTTAAAAAAGAATTTTTAAGGAAATGTGTTTAGCAGGAAGCTTGATGACATTTGTTTACTAAGATCCCTAATTAGCAGTTCTAGAAAATAATCAGTCCCTAACCTACAGTTTCTCATTATCGCTTCTTCAATATTGCATGCTATTAACTGACTCTGTGCCTTGAACTTGAGCAGGTTTTACTTTTTGTGTGGCAGACAGATGATGTTGTTCCTGGAAAGGTTTCTTGAGATAGTGCCGCTGGCAGAACAGGCAATGCTGCTTTATAATAAAGTCAGCCAGACACTGAAGACTTAAACCCTGCCTACAGAAACTCAGTGCAGTTCTGAAAAGGACCATGAGCAGCCTCAGTGGTGACTTGGAAAAGGGAAAGGTGTTGTCCATGCTTATATTGTATTTCTTGGACTGTATGTAACACACCAAGCTGTAAAAATGGGAGCTGTAGAGAGGAAATGCCATAACATTTCCTCTTTGCCTGTAAATTAATACCTGTGTGACTGGAGGCAGACACAACGGTAGGTGGAAGGAAAGCAGGTAAGAAAGGATTCATTTCTAGGAGAATCACTTGTCAAATGTTCATGGAAAGAAGACACTCACCTTCTCTGACTTCAGTCTCTTAAATTTTCCATAGGATCATATGGAAGTTAATTACCCTTGAATTCATTGTGGTCCTTTGACTTTGCAAGATGTACACTTCTTTGCAGAGACTTGGCTTTTTACTCCTCTTGCTCCCTTTAAATCCTACTAATTTCTATATGTTTTCCTGCCATAATGTGTGCCTCTTTCTATGAAACTCATTGGAACTGGACTGTGCCATGCAAATCTCTTTTCATTTTAACCTTCCATAATGCTACAAAATAATTTCCTTCCCGTAAGTGAGAATGCAATGGTTAGTGAAGGCCAGGTTACTGTGTAATATTTAAAAAGCACAGTACAAACAAAGGGTATTTAAGCACTGATTTATCTTGATTTCTGCAGCATAGTTCCTGTGAGGAACTATCTTTATGTAAGTGGATCCCTACCACTATATATTTTCCCAACATATATATATTGGATTGACCTCCTATCACTATCTGTAAGATTTTCCCTGAATGCAGCTCAAACCATTCTTGCTCTTCCAACAACTAGTTATTTTTCTGATATTGCAAGAAAGACCTAAGCAGTGTATAAAGCAGAGCTGATAATAAAAACATACAGCTTTTTCTCTGATGACTTGCTGTGTTTATTGTTGCAAGGAATCAAGTTTCTGATGCGACCCACAACTGAAGAAGTGAGTAGGACCTTGTAATTTCTTTGAGTATCAGTGTTGAATGCGTCGTATGCCACAGCATGCTGCTTCTCCTTGTTTTGGTTTGTATGACTCTCACCAATTCCATTGTGAACCCTTGTATATACTGTATGAAACACTGTAGAAGTATAAAGAAAACTCCTTCTATTCTGATTATACTAGAAATTTCAAATATATAAATGTATAAATGATATACAAGAGAAAACCAACGGGGATGATTAGATAATCTACTGTATCACATATTTCTATATATAAAGTATATAAAGTATATGCATATTAAACCGTTACCAAATAACAGCTTGCTTAATTAGGAAAAAAATAATCTCCACCCCTATTGTTTCAATTAAAGAAGCTATTTTTCATTTCCCTTCTGAAATCATCTTGCATAAAATGTTTGGAGTAGAATGCCAGCTGCGTTGGTCTCCTGAGAAAATCCATGGAGATTTTACCAGCATGAGACACGATCATTCTTCTGCAGGTGCTATAACTACCGAAACCCTTCATCAGTATTTCTAAAGTGTTCCAATTATACAGTGTCATTTCCAGTTATTAAAACTTCTCCTCGTTTCAACTTTTGAATAAGGGTTTGTTGGTTGGGGGTTTTTTTGTGTTCCCAGGTAGAGACTGGATTGCAGAGAAAACTGAATTAATTGATTTGTGAAATGGGTGGTGACTGCTGAGATATGAGACTTTAAGTAAAATCTAGGTAAGCTATTATATTCTTACCTGAGTGTCTTATGTCTTACTTAGGCTCTTCTTCATACCTCAGCTCTTCGCTTTCCAGATGCAGGACACTTTTTGCAAAATAACCAGACTCCAGTGGGATCTAGATGTTTTCTGCTCTAAATACCTTCGCATAGGAAACATTCCTATTGAGATTGTGGTTACAGCTAAGAAGCCAGGCCTCCCAAATCATGGAGCAGGGCTCTTCACAGTATACAATGATGTGAGAAGCATACATCCTCTTCTCAGGAGGTGACATGAGACAAGAGATTGTGCTTTGAGTGATGAACAATCCTAAAAAAATATGAAAACTTAGTCCCAGAATCAGATACCCACCTGAGAATGCCATTGTGTACTTGCTTAGCTCATGCAAAAAAAACCCAATTCCTCTGGGTAGAGTGCAAATGCAATGTTTCAATTGTATAGGCAATGCTTTGGTATCTCAGGTAGGTTTCTATTATACCCTGGTGAAGTAAGTGGAATATTTGGGATCGCTCAGGTGCGTGAGTTTCACTCACATGCCTCTGGAAGCTGTTAAGTGCTCTTTGGACCTTGGCCCAACTGCTCCACACAGCATAGAAATGAAATTAAGTGAAATTGCTCACTGTAAATTGTTTGCTAAGATTAGCTTTAGGAAATGTCACTAAACTTAAACCACAAGAGGAGAGCTGCATTATAAAAAGAGAAATTTTTGTTAAAAGGGAAATTTTCATAGAAAGGGAAATTTTCATCAAAATGGCAGTTTTATAAATTATACTCTTAAGAGGCTGCAGGCTTTTTTATATGCACTTTCATGTTTAATGCTTAGCTTGGCCCCTTCTCTTCAAGCAGCATTATACCAAATTTTTCTGGGCAGTCACTGCTGTGCTTTTCTCATCTGTTTAGCCATCTGGGTCCTGTGGTGACATATCCATGGTATATCATAAAAGAGAAGTGCCTGGTCTTTTCTGTGAGCTGCCACATGCAGGGCTAGGAAGGCAGCAGGGGAAGGAGTAGTGTGCTGGAAAGTTTTGTGAAACCACTGGGCAGCACTGCTTTGTGCTACTAAAGAGATCGGCTGAAGCTGGAGGAAAGAATTAACTTCCTTGGGAAGAGTACAAAGAAAGGAGCTGACATTTTCTCAACAGGGAAGAGAGAGGGAAATGAAGTAACTGTGGAAGGGCACAGTTGATATTTCCTCTCACAGTTCTGGCAGCAGACAATCTCATCGGAACGGTATTCTCCTCATTAAAAGGCTATCCTAGGAAAGCAGAGGTAAAAAATAACTATTATGAAAGATGTTAGCAAGGCCCACGTGTGGCTGACTCCAGAATGGATGAGTCCAAAATCTTGATCGCTGAGTACCAAGGAGATGAGAGCTGAACTCAGAGTCCTGGTGCTCACAGGACTCTACCTGCACACATTCCTGAAGGGCATGCCTCTCTTTAGCCACAGCCCAAGGGTGCTGGCAGCGGTTATGGGCAAAAATGTCCCATGGGAACACTAAAAGTCTCCAAGATAAGATTAATCCTCTGAATGACCTGGTGGCCCATTAGACAGACTGTGCAGCACATGTGATTACTCTCCAGACAAGGCACTGCCTACACAGAAAGTCACTTGAGAGCCTTAAAGAGTGTGCTGGTTTTGTCTGTGTAGGGTCAATTTTCCTCACAGTAGCTGTTATTGGGCTTTGTTTTCAGTTTGGACTAAGAACAGCTTTGGTAACCAAGAGCACTACTCACACAGGGCCAAGGCCTTTTCTGCTTCTCACCCCATCCCACCAGCCAGGAGGCTGGGGATGCACAAGGAGTTGAAAGGGGACCCCAACTGGCCAGAGGGATATCCCGTGACCATATGGCATCACATTCAGCTATAAAGAGAGGGGAAATAGGAGGAAGGGGACAGGTGTTCAGAGTGGTGGCCTTTGTCTTCCCAAGTCACCCTTACATGTGATGGAGCACAGCTTTCCTGGAGGTCACTGAACACCTGCCTGCCTGTGGGAAGCAGTGAATGAGTTCTTTAGTTTGCTTTGCTTGTGCATGCAGCTTTCCCATTCCTTATTAAAATGTCTTTATCTCAATCCATGAGTTTTCTCACTTCTACCCTTCTGGTTCTCTCTCCATCCCATGAAGAGGGAGTGGGGGAGTGGATGGATGGGACTGAGTTACTGGCAGGGGTTAATTCACAAAAAGAACCAATGGACTGGGCTGTCAGCACTCTTGGCTCCTGGTTAGTGACTGTCAGAGACTGAAATATTGTAGTTTATGCCTTAAAACATTTTCATGAAGGACTTTTAAAACCGTATTACAAAAGTTGTAGCACCCTGAATGGGGCTCTGAGAGGCCGTGGACCAGCTCACTGATGAAGATAAGATAAAGGGCTGGGGACATTCACAAAACATAAGCTTAAAACCTCC